>CM028909.1:14587812-14685312 GCA_016801845.1 Polydactylus sextarius
AATCCTGTGCCTTGCATGTTTGGTGACAGTGTTGAGGCACTTAAACCGGCAAACTTATCTCAAGTGTTTCAAGAGACTCTTATCAGGTCTCTTTGTAATAACAGGAGGAACTACTTTTAGTGGCACATGCACACTCCCTAACACACAGGCGGTCTGCAGGTTCACACACATTTACTCGCCCACACACCCATTCTTGAATGCAAGTAATTGTACGTGCATGTATGTGCATGACGAATACATACCCTCTCTTACACACAGACACAGTAATTTACACATATCTACAGAAGCATGAAAAAATAAGTATTATTTAAAGACATTTAAAAATGATGTTGTTTCATAATACAATACATGACAAAAAGCAAATGCAATTAAATAATTCCAAATTTATTATGTAGGCTTGCTCCTGCAGAGATGATCCTGTATCATTAATTGGTTTAGGCGTGTAGATCAGCTATGGCTTGGCTTGTTAAATATTCTTGGATTTGGCCCAGTGGCTTAATTCCAAACACAATGTGAGTCAGGAACTGTGGTTTATTCTGCTCTGAGTGCCGTTCCCTGACTTCACCAATAGGTGGAGCTATGTACATGAAACAGATGATGAGGTTGCTATGGTCAAATGCCCTCCAGCAGTAGGAAGAGCTAATCAAATTGTCAGTGTGTCTGTGTCAATTACAGGGGGTCAACTTCATAAGAGGAATAGGCCCAAATCATATTTGCACCTGTATTCTCCCAGCAGTTCCTGAACCAGAAGCAGAATAGAATAGATACAGGGAGAGAAGAGAAGCCTCTTAATATGGCAGTCAGATATTCAGGCTGATAATTCTATGGAAATGATAGTTTTCATAAGAATGTATTCTTATGAGATATTAAGCTTTTTTTCTTCTTCTTTTTTATCTATAGATAAAGTTCCAGTGTGTCTGCCTTGAGTGATGAGCTTTGCCATTTGTAGATCGCAGTGAGATGAATAGCGGAGTGAAGCTGATACTCTTACAGTGCCGAGCCACTATCTTATCACTTCCTTTTATCTGACTGATAAAGTAAATGACTTTGCTATAGGTGTGCAACTCTTCAAATTCATTATGAGTCTGCTCAGCCCAGTGACTATCGACATGGCTGGGAATGTGTGATGAATGCAGGACTGTCCGCTTAAATGTGTATGTGTGCAGTCCATGACCATGACACACTCCAGTGGGAGACTGATAGGAGATGAAGATATGTTTGGAAGTGGAATAGATACTGGTGGCTGAAGGATCCCTGAGCCAGATCAAATGCTAATAAAAATACAAATTTTAAATGCTTGTTTTGGATAATATAAAGCTCGGGGAAGCTGGGATCTTCAACCAGTCATTTACATGTTTTTAATCAAGGAACTTGGAGGGCAATGTGCATAAATGAGCAACAGGACTTATTTGTGGAGCATCTCATGAGGGAGAGCATCACTTGTAGTTTAAAGTTAGAAGAACAAAAGATTGGTTGCAGGCTTTCTAATTGTGTGCAGACTGTTAGCGGTCCCTCATGAATTTTACCAGTGCTGAGGGAGTGGGAACTGTGGTCACTTTTTGGCATCAAACACACAAACACACACATGCACGCACACACACACACACACACTGATACCCCCCCTCTTTAAGAGCACACAAACACTCACCTCAGTGTTGTATTCAAAGGTAGTTAGATCAGCAAAACAAATGAGTCAATGAAGGAGGTTTGGAATTGTCCCAAGAGGAGCATCCATCTTCGTGGTGAGTGGCAGCTCTATCAATGAGCGCCAGGGCAGTAATGCACTGGTATTTGGAGGGCAGTCAGTGTGTGTGTGTGTGCAATGCCCAGCATCCAGACATTTGGCTCTCTGAACCAAAGGGATGCTGTTATGGAGGATGCTGTTAAGTATAGCTGAGTGGGACTGTGTTGCAACCCAGTCAGAGCTCTGTCTCCTCTACTAACATTATATGGAGCCTGGTCTTATTCCTCCTTCCTGCCTCTCCACTTTGCTTGCTCTGCATCTGGTGGAGAAGGTATCTCTGTCTCCGTCTCCACTCTGCTCATAACGGTCTATAATCCCTACCGAGCCAACCTGGCGGTATTTCAGAATTTACTGTAATAATGAGGACTAATAGAGGCAATATCCATCCATTTGACCACTAAATCAGAGATGTAGCTGAAGTAGGTGATGAATGTAGTGTCCCCCCCAATTTTCTGAATCATAAATGATGGAATAAGTCTCTTAGATCCAGATTAAGCTCCACTGTGAGCTCAAAATGCACATCCATGTGGAATCCTTTTTGAAATACAGTCTTGAGTCATTCAGTTTGCCTCACAGTTTGGGCATTTTGCTGATGCTGGTAAGTAATGCAACTTTTAAGTACTTAGAGGAGAATACGCCAATATCCTGCTCCCTATCGTCACTGACAGTAAAGAAGAATTAATGTTAATAAAAATGTGATACTTTTTAAGTCATATCAGAAATTTGTCATTTTACAGGCAGGACAGATCACACAGTCACATTGTCGCATCTCTGGAGATTGTCCTCTCAGTATAGCAATTAAATAAAATTTTATATATATATATATATATATATAATTTCATTAAGTTCAAGGTGTTAGGTTGTTTTGTTGAATCAACAGTCCAAAATCAAAAGAAGTTAAAGTTTCAGTTATTATTAGGAAAAGCTCTTTATTTTTTCTTGAAAAAGAAGTAAAAAATTACAATCAAAGTAGCTGCCAGATATTTTTCTGTCTACTGACTTAATTACAGCTCTATTCTTCTTACACAATTGTTTAAGGTTTATATACTTTGCAAACCATGTACTGCTATTTTATATTTTATTGGAACACATTCATTCGACAAGTGTGCATAATTGTAACTTTGCAGATGAAGACATTTTAAATAAAAACACATGATAATCCTGTAAAATATGACCTCATTCATCTATCCATTTTCAAGTGGTTATACGGGTTCAAGTCGCGGGCGTAACTTCCTATAATTAACTATTAAATTCTCAATGACCTATCTAAAATCTACTTATGTGTTCGTCTATGAATGATAATTCAATATAAAATATGAGGAAATCTTGTATTATAAGATGCATAATTAATTCTGTACCTCTGTAAATTTTACAGACATTTCTCTATTTTTACTTGTAGGCTTTTTAATACAAGACATTTACAGCTAGAGCATTTCATTTATTTGGGTATGTATATTTTGTTAAAGTCTCCAAAGACTTCTATCACTTTGTTCTCACTACACATTATATTATGTCATCTTTCCATCCATGACAAGAGCCAACAAGTTCTCGTTCAGACAAACCCTGAACTTGGAAAAACATCCCATAATGGATATATGGAAGACTTCTGTAAAACTCTGCAGGAAAATCTCTCGCTGATTATTGTCTTGGCCAGCACTCAGACAGCAGAAGCCCCATGCCTGCAGCAGAATGTGCCCTGCAGAGTGGAAGTCCTAGCCAGCCTCCTGCATTAGTGATGCCCCTCTGCCCTGCGGCTCCACTCAGAGAGAGGGAGGAGACATACATGGCCGTAGCTTCTGCACAGCTGTCTGCAGGCTGCAGCCACATGGTTGCACTGTAGACGCTGATGCTTCCCAATGAGTGAGTGAGTAGGAGACATTAGTGTACAGGCAGACACATAAATGGCACCAAGATGAGATCAATTAGACTGAGAGGAAGGTCGTTAGGCCCCTGTATGGCCAGTGGTCAAAGTGCATTGCTTGTATGCTGTGTCGTGTCAGCTGTCAGTGTGAGTGCTTGTGTATGTGCGTCTGTCTCTGTGTCTTTTTGTCTATGTGCTGAAATTAATGTTACCATGGCGGCTGTATGGGTGTGCACACATTTCAGTGCTGCTGAGGTATGGTCAAGCGGCCTTTCCTGAGGTGAGTGTGAGCTCGACAGGGTCAAACCCGCTACAATACCTTGTCGTGTTTGAGTCCCGGGGGCTGCGATGCAGGGTGGTGAGTAATCGTGCTGTGTCTGTGCATGCGTTGCCATTGATTTTGTCTCGGCTCCTAGCTCCCCCAATTACCTCCTACTCCGAGCCGCCAGTCCCTTTGCTGTCAGGGGGGAGGCTGGAGACTGGGGCCTCAGCGAGCTGTTTGTTTACACTGCTAATTGCTCCTGTTGTTTCCTTTCATTAGCCCAGGCTGAGCTATTGGGCTGCCTCACACAACTAAGTGCTCTTAGCCTTCTGGTCCCCAAGCCTATAGTAAATATTGGCGATGTATACAGCGCCTCCTAACATATGGCTGCAGAGTGGAAATGATAGGCTCTGCTGGTGCAGTAGAGTGTTTTATACTGAGCCCCATGGAGCACTGTGCTGCACTTGTGTCTGAGTTACAGTGTGGTCTACATGGAGTAACACAAAGAGTTGACTTCACTGATAGAAGGAGGAAGGGAAATCCTGCTCAGCTGCACTCTGGCTGACCTTTACACGAATTCAACTGTGTATACTTGAAGTTTAACTACATCAAATTATGTGAAATCTGCATGTGTCTGTGTGTTACATGCATTTACAAACACCAATGCCATATGTGTGTTTGCGCATGTGCATGTGTGTCTGGCTGTATAATGGTGTGCTTTCATGTTTGCTGGGCCTCTGTGAATTATGAATCAAAGGGTTGCATGCCAGAGTGAGTCCCTGTGTCTGCAGTACCTCCTCCCCATACCCACCCGCCCTTCTATACACCCCCCTCACACACACACACACACACACACACACACACACACACACACACACACACACTCCCATGCAGAAGCCCATAGCATCTCAGCACACACAGCCGTGGCTCCTTAATGACTGCCATCCCTCTCTGTGCCACGTTATTAATTAGCTCAATGATCCTTGCCGATGGGACCTGCACCGCGGATTAGAGCCCTCAGCACATGCACCCCTGGCTACTGCTGCTGCTGCCTGGCCACAATAGGTGAAACAAGGCGGATGTGGGGGTAGGGAGGTGCGTACATGTGCATATACAATATGTGTTTTACAGGGAATGTATGTGAATGTTTAATCCTGTTTTGTCTGTGTGTGTTTACCCCCACCAGACCTCTTGTTTATTCCTCTGTAATGTTTACATGTCAGTATTTGTGAGTAGAAGGGGTCAGGAAAGGGACCGTGGATCGTATAAGAGCCCAGGGATAAATCATGTGACCGTGGAGGAGGAAGAAGGGTGGGTGCCACCTGGCCCAGCACAGTGTGCAGCATGTTCAGCTCCCCAGTGCACCACAACTCCCAGCACCACCATACTCAGCAGCATCACAAGATTCATGGACTGCTGTAGGTTCCCAGTGCCACCGATCTTGGCCATGTTCTAAGCTACCATGCACACTGTAATCTATCTAAAAACAGTAGAATCCATTGCACTACTCAGTCTTCCTGCCATATATAATTGCAGAGGTGTTTTTCCTCTGTGTGTTCCCAAAAATCCAACTGTTCATCAAGGGCTTAGTCACTGTGGCATGCAAATCTGCATTAATATTTTTGTCAGGAGAGGGAGAAAAAAAGAGAGAGGTGAGGGAGGAGGAAAAAAAAGGGAAACAGCCTCTCCAGATGCCTCACAATTGCACTGAGCAAATGAACATAAATGTCACTGTCAAACCAAAATTAAGAAAAAATGTGTCACAGCAGCGAACTGTGCTGGAGTCAGAGGACAGCAGGACACGTTTTGCATATGAAGAGGTGAATGCCCAAGGAGAGAGAGGGAGAGGCTGCACCTGTAACAAATGACTGAAACCCCCCCTACCAATACCTTCCCTTTCAAAACACATGTGGTGATAGAAAAGTGAAGGTGTAATGTTATGAAACTGAAAGACTGAATTCTTTAGGGATTTTGTGATAAATCCTTTTGACATTGCAGAACTGTAATAATCTAACTCTGTTTAATGGACCAGAGTCCTTGGAGTCCGCATTCACATGTTTGGATCACCAATGGAGCAACATCAACACTTCCTCTGCTCTGCATGTTTCCTGGGATGCTGCTCTAACTGTGCCTGTAGCTTTAGAGCCTGTAACAAATGTGCACAGTGCTGGGTACTAAGCACTAAAGTCAATGAGGAGCTTGGGCATGCATGAGGATATATATGCAGGGCATGCAGTCGCTCCAAGGTGACAGTGAGGTGTGTTGTGATTATTGACTGTGTGACCTCGCGCTGACCCCGGCTGTGAGCGAGTAAAGGGCAGGGAGTTAGTGTGTGCCGCACCGCCTGTCATGCCCGTCAATACACTGATGAATGGAGCTGGCGGTTATTAAAGCAGAATTAGAGCGGGGAGGGGGGAGCGGGATAAATGATGGCGCAAATGGTTGTGCAGTGGAGACTGTGGAGCCGGATGGCACAGCATCAGTGTCATCAGTCTTTATTACCCTCCAGGGAACAGAGGGGGAAAGACAGGGAGCGGTCAGCGCCACGCACCCCTCCACCCTCAGCCTCCACCAACACCTAGGTTGCACCTCCACATCCCAGACATCCAACTAATCCTGACACATTATAACAGGATACATACCTGCATGCCGACTCAGGGCATGCACACGCTGTAGTTCATCTTCATTCCTACCCCCATGAACACACTGTATGTGAGCCTGCTTTATTGTATGCATACCAACAGATGGAGACACTTACATGAGTGCATACATGTAGGTACACAAATACTCCCTCTATTTCATGTTACCCATCATAGTCTCTCTCTCTTTCTCACTCTCTCTCTCCCTCTCTAGGCGTCTCTGCTTTGCCCATTCCCCTCTCTCCTGTTTTCCCTCCTCCATTTTCTCTCTCACCAAGGGAGTGGAGGACCCACACCACAATCAATCACAGTGAAGTCACAGAGCACAGCGGCACACTCAGGGCATGGTGCAGATAAACTGGTTGGAAAAAGAGAAAAGAGAAGAGAGAAGAGAAGAGAAGAGAAAAGAAGAGAAGAGAAGAGAAGAGAAGAGAAGAGAAGAGAAGAGAAGAGAAGAGAAGAGAAGAGAAGAGAAGAGAAGAGAAGAGAAGAGAAGAGAAGAGAAGAGAAGAGAAGAGAAAGGAATAGGTGGAGAAACCGGGGGTTGCACTTGGAGGAAAGGGGGAGGGTGCACTGGTTTGCACAGTCAAAAAGTGGGCACGGTCTCCACCAGGGTGGGTCAGGAATGGATGGGTGAACCAACACCATTGGTGAAGCCCCTCGAGAGGCCCAGCCCCTCACCAGAGAGCTGTGCCTGCATACAGATGTGAGCGTACCATTGATATTCTCCCCCTGTGCTGCTGCCCCTGCTCTGCTCTGCTTCTTTTTTCCTAATTAGAGGTTTATTTATTGATACCCCAGTTAATGTCTCTCCTAATTTTGCGATAGTTCTGTCTCCATTACCCGAGAGATTCATTTGCCGCAGTGTTAAGAGCAGTGCCTCCACTAGTTTGTGGGGGAACCTCCTCACCCGCCTTCCTCTTTAATCTGGCCCCTGCCCTGCTTCACCCTTGGATTCACCTCTTATGTTAGTACAGCACCTGCCACGGTTGAAGTCTGAGGCGTGAAGTTGTGAGGAAACTGCAAATTCAAGGCACTCAAGTAATTATATGGCTTCTTACTCTGCAGTGTTTTTAAGCACAATGTTTCATATCCAGATTTGCAAATTTTGATATATATGTTTAACTTGAAGTCTTCCTTAGCGTCGCACCAAAAATACCCCCCTGTGTACTTTCCCAAATGCGTCCTTGAGGAGCTCCAGATTAAATCACTACTCACTCAGTCACTGAAATCACAACCTTTATTTAGAAATATGTCGCACAAATTGAACAGAATCAACAAATAACAAGAGACTTGAGCCATATTGAACCTTGCACGACATTGCACAAAAACATTAAGTGTTGTGGGCTAGCTTTTCATAACCGTCCAGTGCACTCAAGTAAATAATGACAAATGAAGTCCAGTATGAGCGCATGACGGTGATGTTTTTGTAGACAAGCGGGGTATAATGCATTTAAGTACACCCAACATTTTAGAAAATAAGTTTATTGTATTACTTACCCAGAATCAGAAAAAAACTCATCTGTAATAATCCCATCTCTTTGCATTCTGGTGAAAAATAGCTGTTGTACTGCTGCTAACACTCTAGCATATTAAGAGGGGAGCTAAGCTAAAAGCCACACACATCTCTATAGTTCTTCTAGCAAATAGTTCTTCCAGCTACTTCAAGGTTGGGTGTGTAGTCATTAATCTGTATTATGTGGCCTTACGTGTTATGCATAAATTATGAATTTATTATTTTTTCCTCAGTAATGATTCCTAGAGTGTACCATGGTCTCTTTGTTTTTTGTTGCCTAGCTCTGTTGTGCATTTGGTTATTAAATATGTCTTATCCTCCTGCTTGATAGCAGATGATTACAGCACATGTTAATAACTAAAATAATTTATGCAATCTGATATCTCTGTGTCTTACTCTTGTAAAAACTTTTTCAGCATTCATATGTTTGTCTTGGTGGATTTGGTTGAAGTTCCCTGCAATAGAGAGAAAAAAAAATAGAAGTTAACACTGTGTCTTTATCAGCACATCTATTAAATCCTTGCTAAAAAACTGATCCAATCTTTCAAGAACAACTTCTCTTTGTTGTGCTTTTGAATTGACGCCAGGAGTTTTTTTTTCTGCCTTTTATGCTTTATCTTGTGCTAAACTTCCTCACACATGTAGGAGAAATGATAGCCAAGGCTTAGGTATCATGGTAACTTGCCAACATCATATTTTGTGAACACGCTTCTGTTTCTTTTTCTGCAAGGTATTTTTTTTCATCATTAGCCGTAATCTGCTACTAGATTACCAAACATCCGAACAACATTGAAATACGTTGGTAAGAGAGAAAGTGAAATGTGTCAGGAAAATCCCTTTTAATTTATTCTGTTTATTTTCAGTCTAGACTTCTTTGTAGTTGATACATGCCTTGCGTGACATCTTTGAATTTAGCTGAATGCTAATGTGCCTCAGAGTCATAGCTGAGCTGAGAGCAATCATCAGTCAATGTGGTTTTGGCAAGCTTTGCTATAATAAAGTGACACAAAGGTCACTTTCAATAGTGAGTAGCTATAGCTCCTAACCCTTCCTATGTTTATTTGGTGATAATGAAAGCTCAAGTCAAATAGAAATAAATGTCCCCTCTGTGATTCCAAAAACAAATCCATGTTCTGTTGACTTCAGGATTTCACAGCTTGGAAAAACAGATAAATTATGAGGGTTTTCAGCCTCACCTCTGTTTGGTGAATTGCTTAATCTTGGGGCTGATCCTGGCCTGACAAAATGTGTGTTGACTAGATTCTCATATAACAACCAAACCACCAACTGCAACCCTCCAAGTATGTCAATATAAGCTGACTGGATCATCCCTCTCATTTTGAACCCACTCAGTGTCACCCTGCCCATCTCTCCCAGCTGCTGCTCAAAGCCCAGGTGCTGCTACACTGACTAACTCATGGATCACAATCAGCCCCCTCGTTCAACCCAGCAACATCCCTGTCAGTCTCTTCTGTCTCCCCAGGGCTCAGTCTGATCCCATTCCAGCCATCACAATGACTACAGCTGCCCCTGGCGCCACACTGGAATTGGATGGTCTGATGACTAGTGTGAATGGTCGATAACTGTCCCTGCAATGTGCACAAAACAATGAAACTTACATCCCTGGATATAATTGTGTGCTAGCAGCCTATGGTTGTTGTTGCAAATGTGTCAATAGATTAAGAAAAGATGCTTAACAAGAACAAGATATAAAAGCACTTCATTGGGGAGTCTCTTTATCATAATGCTCTAATGCCCTTCAAATAGGGAGGATGAGCTTTTGTGCACCAGGAATCGACACCAATGGGTTAACTAATGATGGCATTAGTGTGTGTGTGGGTGTGTGAATGAGTGTGTGTACGTGCGGATGTACCTTTGTGCGTTAGTGTCTGTGTGCTATCATTTGTGTGTATATGTGTGTATGTGCCTTTCACAGGTGATCAGTCAAGGCTATCCACTCAGCCCTTCTCTTGCAGCCCCCTCATTACAGCCCACTATCTCCTCTAAACACCTGCAGCCCCACAGCCCACCTTCAGCTTCTGGGCCCACACGTTGCCTTTTTTTTGTCCCAGTGTAAAAAGAGCCTGCCCATCACATCAATCTATTGCACTGTTTATATTTATGTACAGGAGAGAGGCTAAAAAAGGCCCCTCTTACTGTGGGCTTTATTGACTAAGCATTAAGCGGACATTATCAGGCGATAGCCTAGTTATTTATGAGCCGGTGATAAAGGCTGCAAGACTGAGTTATGTGAGAACCAGGAGCAGGATGAAAGCTGCTCATACAGCAGCACTGATACCCGACACTTGCCTCTCTCTGTCTGGGTAGAGAGACATGGCAAATGCGCCAAACGGAGCTGAAACACTCAAGGATTTATGGGCGGGAAATTTATGCTCCCCATAGGTCAAACGAGGGGCTGTTTATCTGGGTTTCATTGTCACTGTCCTCGTGGCACTGCGCCGCAGGTAGTGAAATTTTCATATTTGCCTTAGGCATGTAGCCAAGGCAGGGTGTGTGTGTGTGTGTGTGTTTGTGATGATGGTGGGGGTCTTCGATTGACCTTCTGAACTTAGATTTGAATTTTCAGAGCAACACGGCGCACCTGCTTTTGAAATGTTGACAAATTATGCATGACAGAACACATCCCTCCTTAACTGTGCATGTTGAATACTTGTGTATTTCAGTGGTATGTAGTAGCCTTACACAAGAGGTCTGTAGCTGTCTTTGACCTTATGTGGGAGGGTTGCATATTTCTGTGTTTCCTGACTGACATTTTGTGGCTACATACCATGACTACATATTTACTTGAATTTTGAAACACACATTTTTTTTGGTCAGAAGCACCTTTTCACAGACACACATCTCACTTACACTTGGGCAGTTTATACAGATCTCAAACACTCATTGTCACTCACATTTTTAACATACATACATCCTCACCTCTGTGTACTGTACATAGCAACATCTTACCCAGCCAAAGCAATCTTTCTCCTCAATAAACCAGGTCAACAAACAAAAAGCAATTATGTTGGGCAGCTGCCGCCTGGGAGTGGGTAATTACAGTGCGGTGTGGACAGCTTCATTCTAAACAGGTACTAAAAGCATCATTAATCATCCTCCCTCTGACGCCTCGCCCTGGTCATGTGACACAGGCTGCTGATGAGCTGGGGAGGGGGGATCCGCCTTAGGGGGGAAGGAGCAAGACCTGATTGGCTCCTTCCAGAAGTCCTTTTAGAGGTCAGCCAGTCAGCGGAGATGACCTGCCAATGACCTTGTATCACTTGACCCCTGAGGGCCCGCCAGGTCACTCTCTCATATCAGTTGGAGAGCAGGCAGCGGAGAGGCAGGAGGGAAGACGAATGACATCGAGAGAGGGAAGAGGAGGAGAAGAATGGCGCGAGGATAGAGGGAAGGCACACAGAAGGTTTGTGCGGAGAAGCACTGGGAGGGGTGAAGATGAAAAATAAAACAGTAGGCGTGAGGTTTGATTGAGCACCTGGTCTTCCCCTTTTGCATAAAATGCTTGATGAAAAAATGTGTTTTTATAGCAGCAAGGCCAGTCCTGATGGCCGCCCCCCGCCCTCCTCCCTCTGTCTCTCTCCCTTTTTCTCTCTCTCTTTCTCTCTGCCTCCCTCTCTCCTTGTCCATTGTCAAGCTGTCCTCAGGTTGGCTGAAAGGTTGATTACATCATCTGAATCTAATTAGTAAGGAGCAAAAACATCTGTATGTTTGTTTTTCTGATGCTGATTAGTCATTAGTGTAAACAGCACAATAGCCAGAGACGTGCAATATGTGAGAGCTGCCTCTGCTTCCAAATGAAATTAACATTACACATTTTCACTGAATTATTTTGACAACAGAGCCTGTGCAGATGCCGTGTTTTCTTGTTTTGTTTTTGGGTCTGTGGGGGCAAGCACAAAAATCAATCCTTTCTAGCATGAAATAAAGCCAAGATGGCGCCTTACAGAGACTTGATTCAGAAAAGTTCATGAACTGTTCCCTGTCTGCACAGACTGACACGCATGGCTGATTGACAGATGAAACACAAAGACAAGTCTAAAAGACAGAGCGCAGGACCAACGTCCTCAAACTGGTACTCGTCCCCTGCTCCTCTGCACCCCTCCTCTCCTCCCTGTTCTCCCTCCTCCTCCCCCTCCTCCTTCTCCCCTCCACCTCACCCCTGCAGCCCCACCCCTTCAACCGAGCTCCCCTTCTCTCTCTCCATATGTCTACGAATCTGTCACTATGGCAACCTCACCACAGGGGCGGAGGAGGAGGAGGGGCTGCCTTCGTTCAGACAAATAAGAATCCAAGGGCTCATTTATGATAGTTTGTTTGGGGATTATAATATGCTTATATCAAAATGTGTGTTCTTGTGTACGTGTTTGGACACGACTGTGTACATGTATGTTTGAAACCTATTTACATAGGTTTCAAGCTGCTGCACAAGACCATGTGCAGCAGCTAGTTGACCATATGTGGTAAAGCTGCAATGCAAATATTTTTAAAGGGGAGAAAAGGAACGTTTTCATTTTCTGCTTTCTGAACATTGGTATGTTTGCATCAATTATTATTTATTAATAAGATGTTTATCAGGTAAAATAAAACAATATTACTATTGGTATTTTTTTTTCAAAATATTACAATTTTTCTCAAAGATGCAAACTGCAGACAGCATTTGCAGCGTACCATCACAGGACCAGCACAATTAAATTAAATAGATTATATCCGTGGCATCATTAGTGTAGCGGGTCGTAGGTTATAGCTGAATACCCTGATGCAGTATCAGCAAAATCTGTTGCATTATTTTCCCTCCTTTTTTTCTTTCACTTTGTGCTTGTCTGCAACTTTTGAAAGGGCAATCCAAACTAGAGAGTAGACAGAGCTGCACAAGAGAGGTCAGGAGAAAATCAGATATGTAGTGGGGGCCACCTTGGTTGAGTTTACTGATGCTGCATGATGCCACAGGGTGATACTGTATGTACTGTACATGTAGCAATCCTGCACAGTGCCAGGTGTCTCAGGAAACAAGGAATTTTCCTATGCAACAGACCCACAACCTTGACACAGTTTCACCTCTGTGTGCACCCCTGCCTACTCTTTTTCCCCTCTCCTCCCATTCTCCTGATACCTTACATCGACTCAAAAGCCTCCCCTCCCCCTTTTCAAGAGCAAATTTCCCTTTGCAGCCAGAAGTGCTGAGTGCTGCTGTTTGCTTTGTACACACAAATTCGCTGAGGCTGTAAGCTGTCCCCAAACATCTGCTCCCTGGAGTGGAGCAGGAGAGGAAAGGCAAAGACTGGATTGGTGTGTATGTTGTTCAGTGTAGCTCTGTCAGAATGTGTTATGTATGGATTTGTGTGTGCGCGCATGTGTGTGCGTGTGTGTGTGAACAAACAATTATTCAAATAGGTGCTTTGTATCTTTTTTGTACGCCTTATTACAAGCACCCAGGAAACAAAACACAAATTTGTGTAGTCGTACACTGGCCGTCCAAATATGCATAAGCGCACCACACACTGGCACACGCACAAACAGGTGCACTTCATTTCAACTTTCTTGACATAGAAATTGTTTGGTAGTCAAATATGGGAGTGAGACCAACCAGAAAAAAATTATAGTGCATGAAAGTCTTTGCAAATAAAGAAAAACAGTAAAATCAGACAAGCAGAAAAACTAAAAAGGGAGGAGAACATTCAAATGATTAGTAAGTACAACAACAACGAAGCTATCTATAAGTGCTTCACATAGAGTTAGAAAGAGCTTAACTTGATCAATTGATTTCATTCCCCTGAGCACCGGTGGAGATATTACATGCATATTATGCATTAAGTTAATTTTAGGTCAACTTAGCATTAATTACAATGAGCTCAGAGAGAATCCACTTATATGTGTTAATTTAAAATGTAATGTAAGATATTCTGCAAGCTGCATATGTTATCTTGTTGCTCATGCCACGCAACGTTCCTCGGGAGATATGTAACAGCTGTCCACATCAGCTCACTTGTAACAGAAGACAATACAGGAGAAAAACACAGACTGTCAATAGCCTCATTCATCATGAACTAATACATCACCGGTCTCGCTTCAAAACATCAGTTGAAGTATTTTATGCACAAAAAAAAAGTACAAAATAACTTCTCTTTTACAAATAATGTTGGAGCTATTGTACTTCATTACGAATGTGTTTTCTTACTGATTTCATTTTATCACAGGAAATTATTGCTTTGAAGGAAGGGGAAGAGAAAAAAATAAAAGCGAAGAAAAATTCTAACTTGCTCAATGTTGACATTGCTCCTACCTGTGGCAGCAATACATATTGGTTTTATTTTCCCTTACATTTACCATGTGTTTGCTCGCGTACGAGCCCCTGCACAGCTGTCAGTCTTCTGAAACAACCGTACATCTTCAGGAAGGAATTACAGAAGAGCACAGATTCATCAGAGTGGAGTCACACTCAAATGCTTTGCGAACTAAATGTCAGGTCTGAACAAACAATGTGGTTCGACTTTCATCAATTGAGAGGCAAATGCTGAGGCTGCCACAGAATGAAATTAAAGTGATAGTTCACCTAAAATAAATCAGTTCTTCTTCTCACCTTCATCTCCTCCTTATAATTCACATTATGTTTTACTTTCCACGTGTTTTTTTTCAACTATTTAAAATAAAAAAAAGTTGCTTATTTCTGGGTGAATCTATTATTCAGGAGAAATGTGATGAAATAATTTTGGATTAAAAGAAAAAGCCTGAGTGCACACCTGCTTTTGGCTGCAAGGATAATCTGTGCACATTACAGCCTGTAAGTTGAAGCCCTGTGGCAAGGGAACATATTTACACAAGATGATAAAAGAGTTTCTAATAAGGTCAACTTAACTCACTTTCAGCAGGAACACTGGACATGAAGGACCAGTTTTGTATTCACAGTTTTTATCGTCACATTGTTTAAATCATCATCGTCCTCCTCCTCATCATAACATTTACAACATCACAACTTATTTGCTTTTTTTTTGCATAAAAAAGATGGACGCTTTTTTTTTTTTTTCTTAATAAAACAAACCACTTTGAGTGAGTGGCAATAATAGCGTGTATTTTGTCACTAACAAAATAAAAATAAAGTTATTTCAACATTTATACGTAAATTCATTCTTAGCAGTTACAAATAAAACTTTTAAAATGTTTGTGGCTGTCTCAAGCTTGTACTTTTATTACTCCCTGGCTTTCAGTTAAAAATATTAATGAGATGAACATTCTAAAATATGTTGTGTGAAAGGGATTAATGTCTGAATTTTTACAAAAATATTAGAGAAGATATGCATGAAATTTATGAGCAGTGGGCATGTAATGAATAGATGTTCTAAATTTTGTTTATATTGACTCTGACATGGAATCATATTAAGTGTTAAGTATGCTCAAGTAACTTTAATCTCTCAACTTTGCTATTAAAAACAGGTCTGTAGTTTATATCTAAAAATCTATTGGGAAAAATACTTTTCATCCAGTTTATAAAGTGAGCTAGTGACATATTTTTGGGCTTATTAAAATAAGAGATAGGGTAAAAATTAGGTTGGCTCTAGGTGTTGAGGGGGAAAAAGCATTATCTGGCCTGGTATGGAATTATAATATGAACAATTATCATATGGCCTGGTCGCCCTTTTATTCAACTCGATGAAATATTATTGTGTGGACATAGAAACACACTAACAGAACAAAAGCCAAAGAGTTGCTCGTTGGATCCAAAAAAAAAAAAAAAAAAAAGAGGAGAAAAAAAGAAACAGAAAGAAAGAAAGAAAGAAAAAGCTCAAACTTCGAGGTCACCCCCAAATTAATGGTCCATCTTCTCTTTTCGAGTCGCTGACCGGGTCATCCTTGTCCCGAGGCGAGACAAAGGTCAAGAGGTGAGAGGTGAACTGTGGTGTAAGTGCATATATTAGTTTGGCCTTGCAGCCTCCATGTTTACGCCTGCGCCCTGCACAAATGGCGACTGACTGTATAAAAACTAACATTATTGTTTGTTATTTGTTATAGTTTTTTTTTACACGTCAAATTCCAGTGAAGACACGTTAGAAGTTTACACAGACCTGATTAGTTTATTTTGAATGCCTCCTTTTTGGGGGGGCATGATGCTTTGAGCTCAATGGCTTGTTATCATTAATATCCGTTTTGGCTCTACTAACCTTTCATATCTAGTGCAAACACCGCTAATTGAAAGCTAAACAAAAATATTCCCCAGCATAAAATTAATGTGGCTGATGGACCATATCTTGATATTGAAATAGACATTAACATGATCGAAACGCACCGTGATACCGGGAACATAACAGTGTTTAAGGGCCGAGTTTATAATCATTTACTTTCCATGAGATGAGATGTGAATCTGGAAGGAATATTTAGCTGCTGGAACTGCTGGAGCCACACAGTTTATTGGTTGATCTGCAAAACAGCACAGACAGCGTTTTATTGTCTACTCTCCCGCATGAGTGTTCAAGCTAAATTATCATTTTCTGATGCACGTATAGTGGTAATAAAAGACGCAACAACTCCCGATCGTGATATTTCTACATGCCATTAACATGCAGTTACAGATGCATGCAAATGCTCCCAGATTTGTGCCTCAGATAGATGGATCACTACGGATCAATACTCTTCATACGAGCGGTCAATAAATCTATCAGTCAATCATGGCATTTTAATCTTTCTGTGAGCTGAAGATAATGGAAATCTAAAAAAAAAAAAAAAAAACTCCAACAAAATAGACAACGTTAAAGCAGCACTAAAGCGCTGTTAAATTAGCCTGATAATTATCTGCATGTAACGTTATGGTTTTGTCTCACAACAGGTGCATCTGACTTTATTCCTCAAGTGCGAGGATTCAGAAATAAAAGCTTTGTAAATAAAACTGTAGGCTAACACAAAGCAATGCAAAAAACAAAACAAAACAAAAAAAAATCTCCATAATTCTGAACTGAAACTGAACGAGACGTGATCTAGTGAAATAATTTAGTTTGAAAAATAAAAAAAAATTTAAAAAAAATCTTTGTGTCGATTAAAAAAATATTAGTGAATAAATATTGTCAAAATATAGTTTAAACCTTAAATAAATAAAATGAATAAATCAGTCGTGTTATTTAAAAAAACAATAAGGAAGCACGTGTGTAAATTCTGCTCCTGAATAAATTGTACTAAATAAATAAACAAAGCCTCTGCCGCCGTTTCTGCTCAATTAATATAACTTTGTATCTTCGTTTACATTGTGTAGATAGGAGCGCAGGGGAGAGGCTTGCATTTTAATATTCAAATCAGAGCGCCAGTCTGAAGCCGGGGAGGATGACAAATTGTTTTGACCCGTTCTTGCATGAAGGAACTTGCCATTGCGCTTCTTGCAATAAGCATCCATCGTGGTAAGCAAATAAAGGTGAAGCCTGATTGAAACCGATGCAAACGCGAATCAAAACATCTGCTGGCAGGCGCACTGGTTGTGTAAACGCACCATGCAGCTCCTTCGGCTCAGGAGTTCAGGGACAGGTGTTTTGGCGAGGTCGGTCGAGGAGAGGGGCAGGTGTCCAATGTGTCAGCGGGTGAGTGCGAAGCCGCGGGCCCCGGGTCTGAGATCAACCCGTCTCTTTGTAATTTCTTCTGCTTCATGCGTCTGTTCTGAAACCAAACTTTCACCTGCGTCTCGCTCAGCTGCAGGGCGCTGGCGACTTCCACCCGCCTGGCCCGCGTCAGGTACTTGTTGAAGTGGAACTCCTTCTCCAGCTCGGTCAGCTGTTTGGTGCTGAAGCTGGTCCTCGGGGCTCCGTTCACCGTAGGATGACCATCCGTGCAGATGCTGCTCGATGAGTCAACGGCACCGATTCCCGAGCCAACGATACTGAACCCGCAGGTCATGTGCATCCTGGCTGGGAACAGAGGACATGAAAACAGCCGTCAGCAAGCTCACTGACGCTACTCACAAAAGGAAGCACAAAAAGAAAGAAAGAAAAAAAAAAAACAAAAACAAAAAAAAAACCTCTTGGATAAAATAATCCATGCCCATACGCAGGAAATAAAATGAAAAAAATATTTAATATTGAACTACTGAAAAAGGAAAATTCTCATATAATAAACTTTGGTCATTTTCCTCTATATGTTATTATTATTCATGTATAAATTCTCAAAAATGAAATAAAAAATATTTAATACATTGTAGATGTATGTGTTAGGCCTATTAATGGTGAGAGGTAAAAACTGAATAAATCATCTCAGGTTTGTTTGATATAAAAAGAAATTGTGTATTAAATATTCAATTATTCAAAAGACCTAAATATATATATACATATATATTTATATTTTAGAAACTTAAAAATATTTGTAAAAATTGGCCCTGAGCCAGTGTGTTCATTTTCAGTCTTCACACTGGAAACCATTTCTCTTTCTGTATTACAAAGATGAACTTTGGGGACGACGACGTATAAACTTTCACAATGGCCTACAGGCTTTCTGCAAAAATGTTTTGGTGCTGTAAAACAGGCGGATGGAGGATTGTGTGTTATCTCAAGGGATGGACGCAATAAAAGAAACACCTGTACAATCCAAAACTATGACAACAACATCACAGAGTGAAGCTTGAAAAATGAACCAGAGATTTAAATTAACACCTCTGACTCTGAGAGATTTGAACCTTCCACGTATACAGCAAAGCTGTTGCACTAAATTGTGTTATACTTATAAGTTGATCTCTCTCTCTCTCTCGCTCTCTCTCTCTTCCGCTGTGTGTGTGTGTGTGTGTGTGTGTGTGTGTGTGTGTGTGTGTGTGTGTGTGTGTGTGTGGGTGCTGGACAAGTCCGGTTAATCAAAATGGAAAAAAAAGATTTTGATGTATATTGCAGATATGTATGAACGTAGTCAGAGAAATGTTTGGCGATTCAAAACAACTTTGTAGCATTTACAGTCCATTAGCTGTATTCATCAGAATCATTAATAATTTGCCTTTAGGCCTTTTTGTGTCAATGACAGTTTAACAGTTTACAAATCCTTTCAAACACTGTATTAGTGACAAATGTCTCCATTTTTTCCTCTGAGGTTTCTGGATTACACATTAAAGTATCATCTGTGCTACTTATGTGCAATGAATGACAGGAACTGCAGCTATAATCTTGATTTTTCATTGCTGACATTGTGGGTAGACGTCAGTGTGTCTTTGCCTCTGAGAAAATGTGCTGCTGCTACTGCATTATGGAGTCAGTGTGCCAGGTGTAGTCCAATGTCTCCCACCACAATTCATAGAGAGGAAGGTTAACAGGCCTCTAGCCACTTGCAAAAGCATAGCAGATGGAAAGGTCAGTTATAGGATAAATGTCGACATCTGTGTTTTAAGAAAATGAATGTCAAGGTAACCGCGATTGAGAATTAGAGGGCAGTGAATATGAAGAACCAATACAGAGAAACTGTGCGTAATTAAGAACTTCAGCTTTCAGGAGTGCAAATCACATGCACATTCTGATTAATGGCTCCAAAGATAATAGAATTGATGCCAGCCAGAAGGCATAAAAGAATCAAACTAAATATTTGAGGAATGACTTGCACGTTTAAAAATAGCCAGCCAGCAAAGGGAATGGAAGGGCCTTCCAAGCCAAGGAGAGGGAAGAAGAAAAGGGATAGATCGATACACATTGCCTCAGTCATCTGGGCATCCAGCCCACAGTAATTCAGGTGCTGTCAAAGCATAATTGAAGAATGACGCACTGGGAGTATATACACTGAGCCAGGAGATCAGGTTACAGCAGGTCTGTGGAGGCCTTTCAACATGGAAGAATACGCGAGACTTTGATTTGGGCCAAAACCAATACAACCTCCAGAGGAAAGCATACTTTCACTAATGACTCTTTTACAAGTTACACAGTAGCACTAATGAGTTACTCCTACAGATGATCCCCTTCAGAGAGATACAGGAAGAGTTTACAAAGATACTAAGTGAACTGTGAGGAGATGTCTTTGTGTGCGTGGGGGGGAGAGAGATGAGGAGCTAATGTGCTTTATGAATAAAATAACTTCCACCGGTCAAAGGTTGTTGTCACACTTTGCCTCTTTCACATTATCAGAGAAGTGGCATCATCAGAGAAATCTTAGCTTTCTAAACATACAACTAGATAATTAAAAACTACAAACTATTATTATCTTTCTGTTTCATCATACAAAACCAAAATATTTATGTGGTATCCAGTGAGTGGATATCATCTTTTTGTTTTCTCTGGCAGGAAATCTCATCAGTAAAATATTGATTTTGTTTATCTTAAGTGTGCCGTTTAAATCTGAAAGTGGGTATTAAAATGCTATGTATTGTAGTTTTGCTACATCACACACAGCCCTGTAGTCAAATTAAAGATGTTTACGTGACCTCTTGTGCACACACAACCACATCATCAGAAATTACGTGTTAAGTTCACATTATTTTGTCCAGTAATTTGAATTCTGACGCAGCTTATTTTGGGGCTGTGTTTGTTGCATCCCTTGCTGAAGAACTCAGGCCTTTTACCACCTGCAGTCTGTGGTAATGACCAACCTTCATCTTTGATCACTGAGCTTTTGGATCAGCAGAACCCTTGCAGCAAAGAACAGAGATTGTTCTGTGAAAAAAGACTGGACCACCATTGTTGTAAATCTTCCTCCATGTAAAATTTATGAAATTCAACAGAAGTACACTGGCTCGTCAGTCAACTGACATTATTGATCAAGTCAAGGATCTATATAAGATACTATAACTCACATAAAATTGAAGATTGATAGGCATTTTTCACATTAGTAGGCTATTGGTATTTTTTTTAATCCTGGGATATGTATTCTTCAGTGGGCTCCCTGCCCAGGACTCATCAGTCAGGGAAATGATGATCTGTGACAGCAATTATGTTAAAAAGGTGGACACATGTAAAGGTGCTGCAAACTGAAATCAATACACAAGGGCTTTCATTACAAACAGACAACTAATCAATACTCAGGGAGCACTCCAGCTTACAAGAGTAAGTTTTACTCAACTTCCTGTGAGTCTCGACAGGCAGCGGTCTGTTGCATTATTCAAAGGCTACTGGTAGGCTAAGTAAGGGCAAGGGTAAATAATTGATCATTTTCTGGGTTGCTTATACATTGAGGCTAAACAGGCCTTTTACTGTACTTCACTCATCATCTGTGTCCTGCCTGTAACAATAGGTGGAGCGAAAATAAAAAAAAAGTTAAACAACCTGGCATATTTACATTTACACGGTACCGTTAAGGAAATATCATCCGAGTCCTCGTGTGCATATTCAAATTTGAAGTAAAGAGCTACTGTTGCCTTTCTCCAGTTTTCATCGGCTTAAGATAATAAATAGGAGAAATAGTTGTTTTAAATCCACGTCATGTTGACAGAGGAAACTGTGCATGGTGAGGCACGTCAGATTTTTAAAATCTTTTTCTCTCAGCTTGCGGAGAAAACTTCGACCAAACTTTTCCAACTATGAGTGAAAGTTACCCAGAACTTTTAAAAAAATAATAGATATAAACATATTTATACTGAATACATATTACTCGGAGTTACTTTATCCCTTCTCTCGCTCAATCTCCCTTGACAAAAACTTACCCGCCCGATGCTGACTCCTCTTCACTCTCATCCACTCAAAAGTTTTGCTCCTTTCATCCATGTCAGCCACTTTACAGTCCGAGCTGGTTGAACTTCCAACTGCGACACGAATCTCTTGGCCATTGTGAGAGTAGATTTGATTTTGCTCTGTAAATGACTTAAAATCGGAGTGTCGCGTCTCGCTGTTGTTTGACGCGCAGTATCCGCGTCCTGCAGAGCCCTGCCCCTGCGCCCTGCACCGCCAGGGGACACGGGACGAGTGGGGGCAGGCCGTTGACGAGAAGCCCTCGAGAGTCTCACGCAGTGGTTGTGGTAGAGGAAGAGAAAGAGAAGGAGGAGGAGAAGGAGGAGGAGGAGGGTTGTCCGAAGAGGTGCACAGAGTCAAAGTGTTGGAGAGAGTCAAGTAGCGGGGATACGGAGAATTAAATCCTGAGGCAACTTCCACCTCCGGTTCTCCCTCCTCACCACGACTGACGAGTTCAAGATGAGTCCTGCCGCTCAGGTCTCGGTTTATGACCTCTTTTGCTCGGCAGCAGCCCGTGAACAGAGGGCTACTCTCCCCTTCGGCCGTTAACTCTTGATAGGAAGTCATTATCACCTCTCGCCCTGCATAATCATTGGACAGGGTTGCACTTCATGTCCGGCCTCTCATGCATCCGGTAACGCATGGTCAGGCGGCTGGACGACCGCGGGGACATTTCTCAGAGGAGAAACAGCAGTTCCTGATTGATGGAGATGACGTGCCCTCCTGGTCTCGGCCAATAGCTGGACATCTCTGTCAACAGGGAGGACAACACTGATTAAGCAGAGTAAGCAAGTTGTGCAACCGACTTAAGGTCAACGTTTTAATGGTGTCCGAGCACAAAGAATATATTAGCACCATGCAGACCATAACAAAAAAACTGCTACAAATATCCTTAAAAGCAGCAAGAAAGTTAATCATCATCGGCACCATCATCATCATCAAAGCCTGACGGCCTCCACGGGCTTCTCACCTACTCAGACAGGTAGGCTGTGGTGTCAGGCTTTTTGTTGCCCCAGGAGAAGACACCCTATGTTCTGGGTGAAATTCTTGTACACTGATTATTTTTCAAGATGACAACGCTACAACAATGAAACTTCTTTTTTTTCCCCCTCCAAACCTAAATTAACATAATATAGGACCACATTGATGAAGCTAATGGATTATGTAAATTTGTGAGGGCTTCTTGAAAAAAATCCGAGGCCCTCTTTAGCAAAGGGCTTAGGTCATGTGAAAGGCACACTTAATGGGTTCAGAGGTCGTGACAGCTGGTATTTAGAAGTTCAGTGGTAGCAGATTTGTAATTAGCCTCGAACAAATACAAAAATGGCTCCGAGCAGAGATCAAGAAGTTGTATGAGACAGAGAAGACATGTCCATCTCAGGTTAAACCAGCTCCTCGCTTGGTTTTTTTTGCTGCAGCGTGTTTTCATTTATGCTCGACAAATAGAACACCCCACGCCCACTAAAAAAATCTGTTTCTAGGACTGTGCTCTTTTCCAACACATCTGTGTGTTTACTCAACAATGAATCATGGAGTGATACTTTTCATGCATGCGTAAATGAAGCTAAATTCTGCTATTATAAACTCGTAGGAGTGACAAAAACAAAACAAACACACTAGTACTACATGCACAGATCAGTTAAAAATGCTATGTACAAGCCTCGGGCTGTTGGGATGTCGCACTGTCCTAAAAAAAAGAAACATGTAAAGAATTCAGTTTGCACGTGATTTGGTGCCAGATAGCAGCAGATCTAGCGGAACAGAGCCAGTAATTTCACCTCCAGCGCAGAAGTGGAAATGTCATAGAGCTTCACGGTGCAGCACAAGAGTTTGCTGACCTACTTTCAGACACACGCGTCACCGTCTTGCTCAGCTTGTCTGCTCGGATTTTATCAGGAATTAATAAAGCTAATAATAACACCGTGACTTTCCAGTGTCGACGTGTAACCTCCAAAACCGTTTGGTTGATTACTTTCCTGTTAATCTTCTGCAGGGAGGAAATTAATTCTTATATTTCCCACAAATACAGATGTTGCGCAATAGCCTACAAAAGAGACACAAAACTTAAATTAAAACCTGTTAACATTTGATTCAGTGTTTCACATCAGGTTTCATTCATTTTTGCTGGTGTGATCACTGAAGACAGAGCAAAGACGATGGCTTTATTTAATTATGTATTATTATTAAATTATTAACGCGTGTATCATTATTGTATTTTCCCAGCCAATAAATTTTTAGTATATTTAATATAATTATTGAAAAGTGAATTGTATTATTATTATTATCATTATTATCATTATTATCATTTTTATTACTACTACTACTACTATTACTATTATTATGTACTTACCAAATAAGCACCGTAAATTTTAATTAAAAATAAATGTTAAAAAAAAGGGTTTCTGCTCCTCTCGTTTTATTTTAACAATATTTCCTATGTCTTTTAAGTCTGCAGTAATTACAATATAATTCAGCGTAATGAACAACCTCTAAATGCATTCTTACAACACAGAAATATGGTCCCAGCTGTGGGAGTTAATGGGATTCTACAGGCAGCGATGTGCTGAATGACTGAGTGCAATATATCCCTTCTCTCCATGCATTTGCATGGTGCACTGATCCATCTTCATGTCAGCTCGGAGGTTACTCAGGGTTCACGCGCTAGCTTGTTTCTCTCCTCCACACTCAATAAATAAATCTCTGCAGCTTTCTGTTTACCGCCTGAATATAAATTTGTTTGCAGTCGATCGAAGACCTGTGCGGAGGTATTAGAAATTGTATTTCTGTAATGGCTTTCAGCAGGGGGAGGGAGGGAAGGGGGTGAGGTGGGGTGAGAGGAAAGGGAGAAGAAGGAGGAGGAGGAGGAAAAAAAAAGAAGGAGAGGAAGAAGAGAAGGAAAAAACAGGTGTGAGCAATCTCTGCTTTCTCATATGCAAACGAATAAAAAAAATGAAGCAGTCTCAGTCTATTACAGCTCTCGGACGCATTCGAATTACATTTAAAACCAAGTAACCTTTTTATCTTGTAGGACAAGAACAGAAAATCTGTGTTTGTTCCTAGAAGTGCCATATGTTTGATTAGCATATTTGAAGTGTTGTTCCACATCACTACCCGGCACCTTTATGCAACAGAAGTTATATTATCACATTCAGCACAAACGGAGAAAAACACAAAGTAATCTTCAGCTGAGGCTCCCTCCTCTGGACAGCTTGTATCCCCTAAACCGCAAATTTTGCATTTGATGGCTGCAGAATTAACAAAGAGAGCCATGTTATAATTTAGGTGTATTGTGGGCCACAAATACAACTGTGAATGTTATAGCTTTCAAATCAAATCCTGCACCCATTTTACTCACAGAGCAGATATTTGAGCCTGAAAAGCATCTCCTTAAACCTCCATGCAGGCATTTTCCATCATGATCACTATTGTCTCCACTGTTTTGACTGGAGGTGAGGTAAACATAGCAGCACTTGGGTGGCTGTGTCAGTAGGCAGGAGGAGGGAGCTCATATTGACTGATGTTAATTTGTTTTGCGTCTATGCTCTGATGTGTGTCAATAGGCGGTCGAGGCCCTGGGATCAGCTATGGCTGTGCTCGGATTACCTCCACGGTTTGAATTGAACCTTCATCCTGCTGCTGCTGACGTGATGCTACTGAGGCTGCTGTTGACACCAGACCCCTTGTCTAGCCCTCCAACACCGTCAAGCCTCATTATATGTCAGCTCTTGACCCTCACAAGACTGGGAATTAACCAGCGTTGACAGACGACTGTCACCACCAGCCAGAGAGGTCACTGCCTTTAATGCAGTTCCAAAGGGGGGGTAAGATGACAGCCATCTAGGCCATGTTTATGGAGCTGAGGCTCATCAGTGTGGAATCATGATAAAGCTGTTTGATAGAGGGACAAAGAGAAATAAAGACGAAGGGTCAGAGCAAGGATGAAGAAGAGGCAGAAGCAGATATTCAAGTGTGGCACATTGACCGCTTGAAAGATGGCTATCTATATGATTGATGGAGCATGTCAGTGTTTTTCAAATATTGACATTTTTGAAAAATAGTGATGTCAGAAGTACGATTTAGCTTAGTGTACACCCAGCCTACAGCCCACACACAAACCAGGGAATACCACTGAGAAAAACACACACACACACACACACACACACACACACACACACACACACACACACACACACACACAAATGCATCCACTCACAATGTGAAATTCTAATAATTGTCCTTGCTTTATTGTTGAATGGTATGAAATCTGTCACAGTACATGAACCATAATCATAAATCCAATGCAACTACTGTGCAAATGGCTGGGAACATCACAGATAACTGCATTCTGCACAGGCTCAACGGTGTGACAATGAAGCAATACCTTGCTAATACGAGGACTTTTCAACAATAGCCTGTAGTATGTACTGCAGCGCTTCACAGCTTCAGTGAGCCAAGAGGCTTCGAGTCGGCAGAATCCCAAACATCATGACAACAAGCCATCAGTCATCTCCCCCCCAAGCTGCTGTGCACACTTGTGTGTTTCCGGAGTTCTTACTGTGGGAAATGAGCAGGGTTAAACATGAAACAGGAGGAAATGTTCATCATTGCAGCACACACTGTAATATTCTCCCTCATCCAGCATTGTTTTCGCTGCAGGGTAAAAGAGAAGGAGTGGTTTTTAATTTTTTTTTCTTCCCCTTTTGGTAGTTTAAACATACCCTGCTCTAGTGTGCACGGTAATGCTTGGTAATTGCAAAAATGCTAATAGAAGAATGACACAGTACTAATAAAGCACTAATCTTTCTTTGAGGGTCAGCTAGGATTGTTTCCACAGTCATAAGAAGAAATGTCAACCCTGAAAATAATTGAAAGCTAAAAGATAAAAAATATATATTGTGTTATTTCCTATTAGGTTACATACAGCAGTTTTAAGCGAGTTAAAACCTTTTTATGTTTCGCTGTCTGCAGCAACATATGTATATATAATCTGTGTCAGCTTGTTTTCCTTCCTCATTTATGCTATATGATGATAAGAGATTTTTATAGAGTCATTCCATCAAATTTAAATATGCAGGATGCAAATGCATTGTTTATATAAATCATCTCAAAAATAAAACTGACAGATTTGGTATCTGTAGAAACTTTGGGCTCTCTGGTGGAATTTTAAAATGTAGTTATCTGCCTTAGAACAAGGTTTGCCTGCACAGCATGAGTTTGTAACGAGTGTGCTATTGTTGAATACTAACAGAAACAAAAACTCTGCAACATTACTGGCTCAGAAAGTTTTACTTTTAGCAACTGACGTCCAATAAGTATTAAACAAACAAAAGTAACAAAAATAAATATCACAATCAAATATCACAATTTTAATTCTATATCTTGTTGACACAGGAAAACAATTTTTTTTTTTCCCCAAATGATTAAATGGCCACTAATGTTACTGCACCACAAACACAAAAAGGAAATATTTCTGTTTTATATACTATATAGTCTATGTATGAACATATATACTATCCATTAAGTTAGTTAAGTTAATTGTTTATTAGTTACACCCAAATAAACCTAATGCAGTCTAATAGAAAATATGAGCAATAAAGCTTCTATACATTGTATTCATCTTTTGTTGAAATTGTTTTATTGAAGTGTTTTTTTTTAACATAATTGTCATTTTGCTGCATGTTATGATGTTGTTGAACTGTAATGTAAGAGACACCAATACTTGTTTATTTTCTTTGAAAGAAATTAGATGGACAATGAATCAACACATTTATAAAACCAATGACAAATAAACATTATAGTCATCGTAGTCATTATAGACTGTATTAATCCATGTGTAGTTAATAACCTTGCACGTTTTTTATTCTTTCTTTTTTTGCCAAAAGGTCACTGTGAGGTCACTCTAAATCAAAGACATGTATAATATTTCACTCCTCATCATGACAAATGTAATGTTCAGGGTCTAACTGTGTGTTAGAGGTCTCAGACGGCTGTAAAGCTGCAAACCAGAAATTCAATTAGATTTATCTGAGGGGGGTTATTGCAACATAATAAGTACTATGTGAAAATCAACTGCATGTTTTACTGCTGTGGTCTCAGAGAATCCAAACTAAATTCTTTTCTGTAGCACATATCAGAAACATGTCATCAGTTTAAATCATGTTTAGTGGCGGTAATGAAGTATCAGGCACATAAAATAAATGTACAGTATATTACTCGAGCTGTCGGAGAAAGCTCAAGGTCTCCAAAACCTCAAACAGCACATTAGGGTGTGAAGTTCACATAATCTAAATACTTACTACATCCAAACACAATGCTGTAGAAGACTTACTTTTACATGCTGCAAAAAGAAAGTGTACATTCTGTGAGATTCTGTGTGATAGAGCCATTAGGTGTTAAATAATTCTTGAATGATCGATAGTGGTCAACATGTGACATTTAGCAGGGTGAGTGTTGTGATTACAAGTTCATTCATTGAATCTGTGTTCTTCTGAGGAAGACATGAGCTCCAGCAGGTGACTCCTTCCACGTGCACTGTGTCGCTCACCATAGCCGAGACACTTTCATCACCAACTTACCTTTTTATTGTCACCGATCATCCTTAACTGGGAAGCATTTAAAATGCCATTGATCTTGATAATGCTGTGCAGTAATATGACAGCAACAGTTGTATGAGATTCAAGAAGTCAAATTTCTAAGATTGATGAGTCGTAGCAGTTGAGTTATAATCCATCTACCTGAGTGATGCCCGGGCTCTGTTCCACATGAAGGAGCAGACAAATAAATAAAACCCATAAAGGTGACATGGGAAATTGATACTTAACAATCATCTTGAGCAACAAGCACCTGGAGAGACTGGTGGACAGCAGTTACTACTGTGGAGGGAAAAGGCTGAGAAGGTTAATAGGTCATAAAAAGAATAAAACCTCCTAAAGGCCGCGCATAAAAGTTCAGGGTTTCACTCAACAATGGACCAAAGTCTGGCAGGGAACAGTCACTTGTGGTAAGGTTTTTTACAAATCAGCATAATAATTTAGAGGAGAAAATGGAAAATTAGCCTCAAGTTGATCATAATCTTTAATATAACATTCATCCCACTTATTTTGTTAGGAAGGATTTTGGCAATTATGTGACTATATCAACACAGGAAAAATTAACACCCAAAACCAGAAACATTTGAAGCGTTTAAAAAGGAAATTAACATCTTTTATATAAGTCTGTGGTGAAGCACATAGCACAGCAGTCTCTGTTGTTGTCAACAACATGGTTAGGCTAGGATCAGTAGCTTATGGTATCAATTAATGTTTTTAATGGATGTCATGTTTCAGTTTCTTGCATAACTCTCACACACAACAATGAGATGTCGACTGGTGAGAGCAGAAGTTCATCAAAATGACACAGTTTATTTACAGCTAACTTCTTTACCAAAATGTACAACTAACTTTATCTCCTCAAGGTGGTGACTGTGTTTTTGTTTCTATTTCCTTATACACAGCTCATTGACAACATTGTCATGTGACATTTAAGTCACGAGTGCTTAAAATACAAAACATCACCACTGAATTTTACACATTTTACTCAGACAATACATACATACATTTCTCTTGATTCATACCAAAATTTATACAAGATACATATAAATGGATATGAATGCAACATGTACAATATTACAACCAGCCTTTAGAAATATTCTTTAGCAAATACAAACTCATTAGAATTTGGTGCTTTTACATCAAATAGAAATTCACACTTTTAATCCCCTTTAACCCCGCAGAGGATGTGACAAAAAACATTAAACTGTTGTTAAATTTATGTATATTACATTTTGCATTTTGTGTTTGTATATAAATAATGGATGATATCAAAAGTATCTTGTCAATTTTTTTTTTCATTTTGCAATGTTATAGCAAAAATGTTATGTCTGTACCTTTAGTGACAGGATGCAATCAGATATAACCTTGACAGTGACAGTGTTGTGAGGTGAGCATCTGTGTTGGTGAAGAGAGTCATTTTGCCATCCTTTGTTCATAGTTTCATTTTTTCCCGAAATGGTTTTTTCCTCAAAGTTTAAATCTTGATGTAAGTTTAGTGACCTTATATAATCAGATGTGGCATTTTCAAGGTGGGGCTTTATGTCATGGAAGAGAGTTTTCTTATAATGAAAACATCTCTTGAGTGGGCTATAATTGCTACCTGGGGTTGATTTCTTAATTACTACAAAATGTGAGAAGGATATAACTCTTTTTGTGCTCTGATGAACGCTTGTTTATCAAAAAATGACCTAAAATAAAAAAAAAAAAAAGATATGCTTGCGTTTTTGGAGTTTGGTGTTTATTCCAGTTTATAAAAGTTGTGGGGCCCATCTGTCACTGGCATTAACTACTGTGTTATGCATTAGTGCGATTGTGTTGTAAGATGTAAAAACAAAAACAGTAGATGAAGCCCAAAGCCAAAAAAAACCCCACAGCGATGGATAATCTGTGATGGGGCTTAGAGGATTTGTTATAACGGTGATAGTTTGAGCACTGTACATTTGTCTCAAAAACCAGTCAGAAAACAAGTGAGCACATACTCTAATAAGAGGGTCTGTCACATAAACATTTGTGATGATTATTGTTATCACCATTTATTTCATCCTATAGTCCCCATTTAATAAATAGAATTCCTTCTACATGACATAAGACACCAGCGGCTTACTGTGATAGTAATATGATGAGCGTCAGGGTTTAGATTTGTTGAATGCAGGAGAAAAATGTTTTGGATGATACTTAAAGCAGCATGTCTTTGTTAAGCATGCAGCAGTTTTGTTTTCACGGCAGCTTAAGAAAAGTCTTGATGCATAGAGCATTTTTCAAGTCTAACCCCAAAATCGGTTTCACAACAGCTGCAAACAGGACAGTGGAACATCAGTCACTGTAAAGGACATAACGCAAAAAATTTTGAAATTAATGATGGACCGTAACCAAAGCTGGTTTCATGGCAACACGGCTGGCATCATTTATCACTTCAAAGATCCACTTAAAGCTGATCAAAGCCCAGAACTGAGAAAAAAAGAATTGTGAGGATTTGTGCATTGCATCTCTTGCCCCCAAAAGAACAGATGTCTTTAAGTTAAGAAAAAGGAAATAATGACTTTAGTTGCTAACTAGGAGTGATCCAGTGTGAGAACAACTGGCTAAGTTAAAGTTGAAATTGAAGTAGGCTGTTCTGCCCTTGCAGTGGGGCCCTTGTGGTGCGTGTGGTGGGGTGAGTGGGAGGCGGGGGGCTTTTCTTGACCCCATCCACAGAATTGCTGCTCTCCAGTGTGTGGATCTTCCTGCCTTTTAGTGTCTGGAAGGAGAATGTGTTGAGGAACCAGAGGTAAAGGTCCTATTGAGCCTCAGCACCATTAACACCATAAATCACCCGACATATGCAAGAATCTCAGGAATCCAACACTGTCTGCTGCTTCTTCCTCACAGTCCTCCCTCTTTCTGCCTCTCTGTGAGCATATTTGTACGGCCGAACTTTGTCTCGCTTCGTCTCATTCTCTCTCTCTCTTGCCCTTTATTACTTTTCTCTTAAATTACCCAGCAATCACCACCTCTCTGATACAGATGTGGTCTAGACCCTACTTTATTTTTATTTAACGTTTCCACAGAGTTATAGCAGCTATATACTGTAGCTCCCCTGGTACTCACTGAGACCTGCTGCAAATGGTGTCAAATATTTACCGAATGACAGCTGATCCAGGGACTGATTAGGTAATGAATTAAGAGCAGGAAGTCATTCTATCCAGGACCACCAGGGGATCAGCTTCCACGGTGCCTCCTTCATTTCAAAGCTGTCAGTAGTCATCTGTGACAACTCATTTACAGTAAGGCCGCAGATATAAAACTGTCAGCATGTCCACAACTTTCTTCTGGAATATTGATACTATGGCTCATATTATCAAGTGTAAGGGCTTCACTGTCTGTCTTTGATGTGTAAAACTGTTGAGACCCAAGAGAACCTGTGACCCACTTCTGTCAAATAAATGCATAATGCTCCTTGTGCATAATTTAGCTCCATGAATTTATTTTTTTTTTAAATAGAATAAAAAAAAAAAAGCAAAGGAAAAATAACAGTTCCATTACGTAGCCTGCATTCGAGGATCCACACGTTACAATGGCACAGAGGATGCCAGTAACACACACACACACACACACACAGTCTCCTCATTGTTCTTTAAGATAATATGTTGTCATTAGTGATTGAACCTCATTGGTCTGTTGTGGCCTATGGGCTGCTGGAAGGGCTTCTAAGCTACACAACTAACATGCCCCCTGAGAGGGAGGCCAGCCCCAACTTGCAACACTACAATTTGGCTTTTGAAAAGGCAAGGGTTGGGAAGGAGGAGGCAAGAGATCTTGTCATGGTGCCCAGTGGGTTCAGAGCTTGTGGTTGGAGTGCTAGAAAGACTGCCTTGTCTCTGTGATTAATGGTGGGGAACTCAGAGGCAGGAGCGAGGGAGAGGCTTATGTGGCAAGACTGTGCAACTTGAATGCACAATACTGTAGAGTTTTCAATGAATTTCAAGCATGCTTTAATTTGATTACTGAACCTTTCTCATTTTTTCCATTTGGGAGCTAATCCAGGAATTTCTTAATCATGAAATACGGCCCGGAAAAAAAAAAAATGTAACACTAATCAACGATGAATACGGTAAACATTGCACAAGAGCTGCGCTTTTCCCAAATGCATTTATTACGCATGTACAGTATATGACATCTCAATTAATCAAGAACAGTATCAAAGACTTGCTGTATCCTTTAATGGCTTTAACAAAAATATAACATCATTCAATATGAACATTATTCTGTCCATTTCACAGTTAAAACATTTTACACAAATGACCTGCTATTTACAGCACATAATGAAAACGAGGCCTAATGTGACACGTACAAAATATGACAACCACTTAGCTATTATCTGCCAACAGAGGGAAATAGAAAATTCACTCATAATAAGAATCCTACATGCATTAAACATGCAACAGCAATACAAATGTAAGAGCCACAAAATTACAGCTAAAAACGGCTAATTATTAATTGCTCGAATGTCTTGTGCATGCCATGAAGGTACAATATGAGCAGCAAGTTTGAGGACCTGTCTTCAATCACTGTGCCTGAGAAACACAAACGATATCACTGTAGCTCTCCTTTAATTAAGATATGTTCATATAGTTTAATTAAAATGCCTCATGAATGGTGAAAGGACGTGTTAAGGGGATTTCAGCCCTGGGATGCTAATCAGACATCCTCTAGTCTTTCATAAGTAAGTGAAAGTGGATGTATCATTGAGATTTTGATGAGCACGAAGGGAATGGTCATTATGGGGCCCTAGGGCCAGTTTGAAATGCCAGCATGGTGATGACTATCTACACCCATATAGGAGAGCTGTGAGCCATTTGCAACAGATGGAAGTATGCAACTCAGATGTGGCAGGTCTGCAGGGTGAACAGACTGACCACCGTTTCCTTCGCTGTGAGAACCAAAGAGAGAAGAGGACATAGGAGCATAATCCATGAAGTGCAGGTCTGAGGAGGAAGAAGTTCTGGTGCAAGCACCTGGGAACCTCAGCTGATCTGTACATGAGTTTGAGTTGGAGGAAATGTCGCAGGGAGACCGCTGAGATATACCTACCACGTTTCTGCACTTGTGCTCTTTCTTGTATCTCATCCGGCGGTTCTGAAACCAGATCTTGACCTGGCGATCCGTGAGCTGAAGCCCGGCGGCCATCTCCAGCCTCCGAGGACGACGCAGGTAAGGGCTGAAGTGAAACTCTTTCTCCAGCTCCAGCAGCTGACTGTTGGTGAAGGCCGTTCTCTCCCTCCTGGTGCCTGACCGTCCGCTGCCTGGTAGACCAGACGTCTTGCTGCCATTGACTGATGTGGGAGGAAATACATAAAGAAGAAAAGATGATGGAAACAAGTTCCACATATATAACATGTCTATCCAACAATGTAAAACCTCCATATGGAGGACTTCTTCAGGTGCCATGCAAATCCTCAGCCAATAGACCTGAGACCAAGTAGGGCCCACAGCTCTTCCTGTGTATTCAGTCATGCTTGAGACACCGTACAAGACTGGCTGTCTATTGTGTCATGTGTTCAGGGAAAGTTACCTCCCGAAGAAACAGTCTGGGGGAAACATCTGACGCCACTACGGCTGCCTGACAGGCCACATTAATCACAGCTACACTCGGAAGCAGACCTGTCAAATCCCCATCTCAGTCACTTAAAAGGTACCTTGGGACTACCACTGAAAATAACCACCATTAGAGATTCCATTTGACATGTATATCAGCGATTCCAGGGCCTTGTTGATAACAACGTAACACGCAGGGGTTAATGGATACTTAATAAGTCCTACAGTAACCTTAGAGTGTAAACTGCAGCACTTAACCAAACCAGGCTGGAGGGTGACTCCCTTGTTATAGTCTTGTTTGGGACATCTAAACACTTGATGTTTATAAATCACTGTAAGAAATACAAAGCATCATCACTGAACAATTAAAAAATATATATTTTCTTTAATATATTTTGTATGTATTTCCCATTTCTGTGATTTCTGTCTGCTTTTTTATATAAAGTAAAATCTACTCAAACACTTTGTGATTTTGTCAACAAAACAGATTTAATCCACTTTGTTCGCTTTCGTATTAGGACAGATTGTATAACTGACTAACTGACTGCATTTATTTAAAAAATAACAGAACATAAAGTGATTATATTTGCTGATTAAAAGACATTGGGGACAAAATCCGCAGGTGCATAAAGTACAGCAACTGTTTTTGAGCAATCCACTCACATGGAAGTATTTCTCTTTTCAATATTATACTTACCATACCAGCATGAGCATGACACAGAATATGTACTGCAACATTAATACTCATTCATGCATGAATTTAATCTGACAGAGGAGGAGATTTATTTAATAAATGTACTTCAGTGCATGGAAAATGACGCAGATGACACATTCAACATATATATGTTTATATAATCAGATTCCTTTTTGTTTGTCAATATTGTTATTATGTGTGAAACGGTTTATGTTGTGTATTCAGTATCTCTGTGTAACGAAAAGTTATTGAATTACTCTATACAATTAATGTCACATATAAGAGCTTAAGCTGTACAATCACACTGACAAATGAGGAACATATTCAAGTTTGGTTTTATGAATTCGCACTATCAGTTTGCAGCATTTTGCCCATTTGGTTATAGCTTTTTAAAAAGTAAAAAAAAAAAAAAAAAAAAAAAAAAAGTGATACTTTGCCTGTAGTAAATAAAAGCAGAGTTACCAGATTGTTCAGAGTCAGTTGTCCGTGGATTCATCCAGGGAAAAATTACTCCAGAGTGGCAGATGGTGAGTAGACTGCAGCTCCTGCTCTTGATGTCCAGCTTGCCCTTGGCATGGCAGTGAACCAAGGGCTCCAGTGGGCTCTCAAACTGTTCATCTGGGTTCAGCCTGGAACTGACACGAGCAGAGGAGGTCATGTTTTGCTGATTAAGTTCTGCTTCTTGGCCTCCTCCACCTCCTCGTCCTTCATTGTATCCCGCGCTTAGTTTTGGCATTTGTCCAGAGCTCATAGCAAAACTGTTGCCATGCAGCTGCAGTGGCAGGGCAGACTGTTGGGGGTCCATGGACCCAGCTCATCAAACTGTCTCAAATAAAACCAGGAATCCCTCAACAGTACTAAAGACCAGAACTTCTGTCTAGCTAATATCCCGATCACAATTAACCTAACTGTATAAAGGCATACAGAGAAGAGCACTTGGATTAACCATGTGGAATATTTGAATAATATTTACCAGAAGGGTGCCGTAGTCACGTGTGACCGTCCTCCAATGACCGAGCTCTGGAGTTGCAAAGTAATCCACTGGCAACTTGGGGCGCCCGAAGAAGCTTCTGCGATATTTCTTCAGACAACATTTCAATGAGAAGCCTGCGACTCTTTACCTAGGGATTTAAAAAGAAAAAAAAAAATCATATAACGGAATATGTATAGACGCCAACAACTGAGTAATCAGAGAGCAAGAGAAAAAAAAGAAAGAGGGAGTGTTTATACGGAGAAAGAAGGGGGTGAAGTGGCAGGGAGAGAAGGGGGCAGGCAGAGATTATGTGTGGTGAAGAACGTCTCATTAGAAAGTGAGTGTTGATTTCTTGTAATATTGTAAATCTTCTGAACGGGACGCGTTTTTATTAAACGGAGTCGCCGCTCGCAGCTGCACATCCGGTCGTTTTTCCCCCTTGGTAGGTTTTTTTTTAATTTTTTTTTTATCACATGCAACGCGAGGACCTCGTCTTATACAGTCAGAGTCCTATGACTGAGTTGGATTTATATGCTGGATAATAACGGCTTATCGACCACATCTGATTATTTTTTGATGAAGCTTTCGAGATCTAAAAGACTTTTTAAAAATAGATAAATAAATAATAAATTCAATTACATCAATGTGCACTTTTAATCTAATTTGATCTAATTATGAATAAGAGTTATTCCCGTAGTTATGCTATTAGCTTTCTATTGACATGCTGCTGTAAGGCTGCTTTTTACCTGTCAAAAGAAATCAGTCCGATAACGTTGGGTAACTTTGTTTGCAACTAATGAAAGTGTCCATTATAAATCGGCGGGCTTTTCCTTTAAATAATAACATATGCTTATAACTGTCGGAGTGGAAGTGTAGCTTTGGCTTAATAGGATTCACTGGGAGTGGTCAAACAAAGGCTTGACAGTCATTGCCACACAAAGACAAAGGAGGCAATCATTAGAGAATTGTTTTCTATAGGACGATTCAACGCATTTGCATTAATCAGGCATCAGTGTACAGTAACGTGTCTCCCTGTCTGTGGCTCTGTGAGGCAACAGTCAAACGCTGGACAGATTTGATGGTAAACATCCCGCTTGCTGCTCGACTGGATGGACAAAGAGCAGAGAGGGGGAGAGACGTTCAGCACAGCTCATATATGTGCGTCTGTTTCCAGTTACAATGTAGAGCAACACAAGACTCCAGAAACTTGAAAGTGTGGCTTTGAATGTGCAAAAGCATTTCAATAAATAATACAATATATAAAACCCCATAATAATTCCATAATAAATATAATTTAGGAGCAAATTCAAGCTGAAAAAACTGCATCAAGTGTGGCCTAAATGAGTTACACTGTGGGAGGGGAAAATCTCATTAAACAATATCACTTAATTTCAACAATATATTACTGTATGAAAAGTACATAAATAACAAATAATAATAATAATAATAATGAAGCTACCACTTTAAACAACAACTTTAAACTGCGCAGTAAAAAGGCATCTTCCAAAAAAATAAGAAGCTTCTGCAGGGTATATAATGCTAACATATTCTGTACCAGTATCAATCATAGTTGAACCAGACTTTAGATAGAGCCTAAGTTCCTTCTGGTGTTTCACTACAACAAAGCTGTCGAGAAAACCCTCTTTAAACGTCTCCCAGAGGTGATGGATTATGCACTCAGGGTTGCATAGCTTGCAAGGAGAAGAGCCTTCCCCCCCTTTTTTCTCTTTTTCTCTCCCCCGTTTCACCCCTGCTGCTGCTGCCACCATCACTGAAGTTTTTTACCTGAACCTCCGGAGAGGACCCACGTCCTTGGAATTTGTAAAAAAAAAAAAAAACACTAATTATTTCACTTCTGCGCAATTTCTTGATTGAAACTGGGAAATACTACAGTCACAACCAGAGCATCAGAGTTTCACAAGTATCCCGATAAACATTAAAATAACTTGATTTCATTGCAACCATTGATTAGCCTATTGAAAATTTTATTCTGATCACAAAATGAAAACGAGGTTTGGTCCGAGGCCATTCATCTGCCCATTAATATCTATACAGTCAATATTAGCAGAGATCAGATATATACAGAAAAATAAATGGGGAGGGAAACATAATGATATGTGTTTGTAGACCAAAAATCGATTACTATTATTATTATTATTATTATTGTTATTAATGCTAATATTGTTATTAGTGTTATTCTTATTATTGTTATTATTATTATCATTATTGTTGTTGTTGTTGTAGTGGGCAATCTACACCAGGGCTGAGTGAAATGGGGGAAAGTAATTAAATTCGTTTTGTTTTCCTTACCTCACACCCTTGAACACACTCTCTGAATTGGAGATAGGATCTATGATATACTAGCTCAGCAAGACCATAATTTAGCTCCTCCGCGCCTCCACCACAATTCTCCGTGAACTCTGTTTGAACCGCCTCAGTGGCAATAAATCATTTTTCTCTCTCACACAAAAGCGCGCCGGTCGCTCTGGGTGTCAACCCTTTTACAATTCCTCCTTACCTTCTGCGCTCTCTCGCCTGCTGACACAAACAACCGAGGAAATTGTCGATAAACTTTTATTTTTCATACCAATAACTAACGGAGAAACCGTATATTGGGAAGTAGGGGGGGAGGGAAAAAATCCGCAGCTGCGCAATGGCGAGAGAATGTAAAGAAGGCAACACATTATATTTCGTATATATATTTCCCCCCCTTTTCCCCTTCCGAATTATATATTCCGTTCAGTTAAAAAACAAAAAACAAAAACATAATTGGTTGCCGGAGCTCAACGAAGGCACGGATCAGTTAATGTATTTCCAGGGGACAGAGCTGAGCAGATAAGAGGAGACTGAGAGAGAGCTGGGGAGAAGACGTTAATGGGCAGAGGATGCTGTCGGTTAAAACGGTGCATACAAATGGCGCTGTCTTGGCAGAGCAAGGAGAAGATTTATGGGCCCGGTGCCCTATATTGCTGTAAACAATGCAGAGTGAAATGAAAGGACTGGAGTTTGCAGACTGCACTTCATAAGTGAGGAAAAGACACACATTGTCAATTTCCCAAACAAGTTCTGACTTTTTGCACTAGCACGTGCATTAACATATAGTATTAATTTGGGCCTGCTGTGTACCACAGCCCACTCACTGTAAATCCTGGCCTGTCTGTGCAGAGTGCACGCAAGCATAAATCCTGCAGCTCCGAGCCAATGAAATGCCATCGCACGGTCCAAAAATTTCTAGGTATATATAATATTTGAGTTTTTTTTCCCTGCTCTGAATAAATATATTTTTTTCAGGATATATAGACTTAGAATAAAATAATGCTTCAGCAGAAAAACACACAAGCATATATAAAATTTGTCTTATATGTTTTACCACTGCGTCATTTGTGTAAACAAATCTTAAATATAATCAGAAAATATTAATAATTATAATATTTTTGTGTAATTGTGTTATTGTTTAAACAGCTTGTCAATCAGTTAGGAAGGAAGGATGCTAAGTTTTAATTATTTAGTTAGTTAGTTTGTTGTTGTTTTTTTTATCACACTTGATCTTTTGAATCTTGTGCCATAATATACGAGAACGTGTCTAAATATAAATATAAGTCGTGATGCAGCGACAGCTGTTAGAAGTGCAGGATGACTGGGGCACAAAAATGCAACTGGTGGTCACACAGACATCGTTTTCAGAGAACAAATCAAATGAAAAGCGCATTTTCACTTAACCTATACATAATTGTGGTTCTATAGTCTCGGCATCTCATATTCAGATCATTTTTGCTAATGAAAAGTGAATAACATAATCATAACTCAATCCAGTGACTGTCTGGGCCCCCGGTGACACCTTGAACGGAGGAAAATGACTGTAATTTCGAAGGTCCTCAACGATGCAGCAAATAGGCTAATGAAATATTCCTCACCGAGGCGTTATGATGACATAAAGTACCGGCAAGTGTACCCAGGCCATCATTTCCTGTGTGATGTGTGATGTGTGGTGTGTGATGTTGAAGTCTGTAGTGGGATATCACAAGTGTTGATCCAAGCTGCTATGTCGTCCTTTTCTTTGAAATGTTTGCCAACACTGATAGTAAATCATTTGAACATGTCTGATGGAGTTTTAAAATCTAGTTGTATGTAAATTTATTAAACTCTCGCTCTGTCACACACTCACTCACTCACACACACGCACACACACAAACACAAAGAAAAGACATGGTGCATCTGCTCCCTAGAGCGAACGGATGGGAGAGAGATTTACGGATTTATGACACACCCACTGCTGGTCAATGCGAGAGAGCCTCTCTGTCCCTGGAAAATAGCAGCATGACCCCTGTTTCAACTCTTCTGCCTTTATGCAGCTGCCATGGCTGCCGTTTAAACACACTACACCATAACAATACAACTGAGGCCGAACCTTTCATTACCAACCAAAGTGGCTGAAGAAGACACTCACCTGAGACGAGTGGAGAAAAAATAAAACAAAACAAAACTAACTTGTACCGGTATTATTGAGACAATAATAGAGACAATAATAATAATTATTATAATAAAATCAAGCTTTATAACATCTGATCATTTTTGTTTCGATGACATTTCGGTGACTGTTTGCGTTAAGTTTCATTTTTTGTTGTTTTTTTTTTCCAACACAGAGAGAAAGTGAGGAGGAGAGAGATGGAAAAATAAAGAGAAAGAAAAAGAGGAGAGAGAGAGAGTCCTAGCCCGAGGTGGTCATAAATCACAGGGGGTAGCCTGCAGCGGTGCAATGTGAGCTGAAAATCATGTGTGATTCAACAGTGTCAAGTCAGAGAAGAAACCAGTTAGAGCTGAGTAAGTGCTGAGGAATTTAAACACTGAACTTCAAACACGTAAAACACACCACGCTCCCGCAAAAGGTGGCGAGGTTAATAATAACTAGCCCCTCTCAGACCTACTCTACACACTGAGCTTAAAGGAAAAGGAGGCTGCTGAAAGACTGAGGAGTCCATTTCAAACTTTACGAAATGTAATGTTATCAGTCATTAAAACAAAGATATTTGGTCCAGGATATTACAGGATTTTGTCTTGTTTTTAAATTCGTGTTTATCGTCTGTCAGGTAAGATTACACATATAACGTTGACATTTATTAATTTAATGAATTATTTACTCAAATCACACTAGAACAAAAAATAGCCCAAACATTTAAAGTACACAAAGGACGCTTTTATTCTGAAAGAGCCTTTTATGATGATAAATATCTATGTAAATATTTAGACTACAAAAAGTTTCCTCTGTGTTGAATAAAAGTCTGAGTGCACTGGAGCAAAGTTTAATAACACAACGCGAGATATGGGCTGATTTACCACCGAGAAACAACGTGATCTTTGGTTTAGATAATATTTTTTACCACTATGTAATTTGTCTATTCCCACAATAAATCCCAATAAAGCCATATGTGTGCTCAGCTATTAGTTAAGATACTTAAAAAAATTAGTAATAATAATACTTTGTGTATGCTGCTAATTTCTTCCATTGCACGAGCTCAAATAACAGACACATTATGTCTTTGTTGCACAATGTAACCTGAGCGACACCTGTAACTTCGGGCACACGAGGAGGATGAATTATCACATATGACAGACACTGAGATGAGATGTTTGGATTCCAGTGGCAACTGTTTATCTTGGAAGACATGCTGTCTAACACTTCTCCATTACTGCTTATAAAACTGACTTATATAAGAAAAAGTCCAACCATGTTTCCTATTATTTCTCAGAATAATAATATTATAATAAATCTAAAAAACCCTGGCTAAGAATTTCCAAATAAACAGGAAAAGCAATGACTTATATACCATCCTAGGAAACATCTCAGGGTTTGTCAGCATCACTCACGTGTTGTGTTTTTGTTATAATCCTTTAAGTTGTATAAGCTGTAATAATTATTCATTTCTCAGCACAAAAAAGCTAAATGGGCTACGCTCAGTCATCTCTCGGGAAAATTTGCATCTAGATAAAAATAAACGTTTTTTTAGGGAAGTGTGGGGCCTCTGAGGAAAGTTTGCAAAGGTTTTTGTGACTGCGAACTTGAAGGTCCCCGTCCATTAACTAATCACGATGACCAGATGTCCCAGTACTGTCAGAAACACCTAAGCTATAATTGGCAGCTAACTTTTGAATGGAAGTGCTGACCTGAGACCAGTGTTTTTTTTTTCTTTTCCCTCTTAAGTCACGTGACCGCATGTGAACTATTTTTACTGCCTCCTGTTTTTAGTGAGAGACTTTAGGGAATGTAAAGTAGAGCCAAGATTATAATTATTGTTATTATTGTTTTGTTTTTGTTTTTTGTTTGTTTTTTTGTTTTAGATTTTTAAATATTGTTTCTCACTTGTTTATTTAATCAGTTTTCTTAGTTAGTAAAGTTTTATGTTGCTAACATAAAAACACACATTGCACAATAACTGTGCACTATTTTGGAAAAGCTTAAAATGTTATTCATCCATGTCTGGAATAATCACTCAGCTTATTAAAACCTTGTGTGCTTCTGTTGTCGATGCGTAAACTCTGCTAAAAGTTACCACATTTCGTTGCTACCTTCGTTTTTTCGGAATCAGATGATCCACATGTTTGGAGAACCTGCAGATCTACTTGCTCCATGCAAAGAAGAGGACGGTCCAAGAGTTCAACAGTGTCCTGGGTCAACTGTGATAACAAAAGGGAGCAACACACTCAGTGTTGGCCCCCCCTCTCAAAAAAAAAAACAAAAAAAACAAACCAAAATCCACAAACAAAGCCGCGGCCAAAGGGGGACCAGCGAGGGCGCACACAGAAGGTACACGTATAGAGCGTGAGTCGGGTCACAGGGTTGGAGAGGTCGGCCATCCAGACTGAAATGAGCCTAATGGGACAGAAAATGTGTCCTCGAGGTGAACTCGGCCTTCTCCCACTTCGCCCCCAAACTTCAATAAAGTACCTTTTCAGCCTCGCGACATGGAGGCGACAGGGCCTAGAAAGGGACTGGAGGGATGCTGCGACTGTGGTGAGCACATTAATTTCTCTAATCTGTCCAGCAACATAAAGGCTCGTGGATTCATTTTTCAGCGCCGTCTCACCTCTATTCTAGTGCCTTTTCCAAAAAGCCACGTCCAAAAAAAAAAAAAAAATAAAAGAAGCAGATTTTAACCGTTTTGGCCCAGTTAAAGTGGATAATTTTAAAGTCCAGTTTAACTCTCCAAGCGAACAATGTTGATAAAAGATGCGGGCCTGGTGCATAATATTTGCTGGAATCAAAACTGTGCTGTTGTCGAAGTTGTTTTCCAGGACGTACCACAAAGCTCTGTAGTGAAAGATTGATGATGGAGAATACCTCTTCCTTTTGTGCTCCTCTGCCTCCCACTACGCAAGGCGTTTTATATAAGACCTATTCATGTCACAATTTCAATAATCTATCAAATTCTTGCGCGTCTTTGGCTTTAAGTCATGTTTAAACTGAAATCCTTCTGCAAAGATCTGCCTGGAAAAACAAAAAAACTTTAAAAAATGAATGCATTTGCGTTTGAAAAAAAAAAAAGAACAAAACAAAAGGAATCTTCAAGACACTTCAGCTGAGAGGTTCTTTCTGTGTAGGATGATATTTTGTCAAATGGTTGTGTCAGTCCAGCTGCTCTACGGTCGTAAACAGTCCTGCAGTGTGTTGGTGTTCCTGTCTGATGAAAAGAGGACGATGACGTTGCAGAGGTGCGTTTAGCGCCGATTTTTGAAATGTAGTTTTTTTTTTTTTTTTTTTTGCATTCTGGCGAGCTGCTGCACACTCTCAAAGGGAAAACTGCCCACTGGGGAGACAACGTGTAGATGTGGCAAAAGTGTTTATACAAGCAAAAGTCACAGAGTGAATACACAAGAAGCACTGCTTCTTTTTTTTCACAGACAAGACACTGCTACAAAACCTGATAACAAAGGTCAGCTGGTGAACTCCAGTCACAATCCTGACTGTGATATTTAACCAAAACCACATGACGCATTATACTGAATCTATCTGCAATTCACGACTTTATTTTTCCTTTATTTTTCTTTTCTTTTTATTATTATTTTTATTTTTTTACATGTGAAAACTCAGTCGCATGGCGCAGTGGATTATAGAAAAAGCAGGGCAACTACTTATAGGTTACAAAATGAATAAGAAGATTTTTCACAACAATCTATAATATCTAACACATTGCAAATGTCCTCTAAATTAATCGCATGCAGCTTTGTGTTCAAGTCAGGACGAAGGAAGCAGAGAGCTTCAGTCGTGGCTCTGGCAGAGGCAGTGCAGTGTGGAGTGGAGGGCCTCAGTGGCTTCTCTTTAGCCTTAATTGAATGCCCTTCAGACTGATGAGGTTGCACATAATGCACAGCGAAAACTATTTCATTTTCAGATTTTTAGAAACAACTTCAGTCCATTATGAGTGAGGTTTCAACACACACACACACACACACACACACACACACACACACACACACACACACACACACACACACACACACACACACACATACATACAAACATACATACACACAGTCTGGTCTGTACAAATTGCTAATCCAAAGACGCAAAAATTAAAAAAATAAATTAACAAAAATGCTGCAGAGTTGAGTTGATAAACACAGTTTGAAAACACAGTGATTCCTGTTTCCCCCATGAAATGTTCAAATATTGACAAGATCTATACACGTTTAAGGAGTTCTCTTTAAAAAAAAAAAAAAAAAACAACAGCCCAAAAAAAAAAAAAAAAAAAAAACAAAACAAAACAAAAAAAAAACAACAGCAGTTAGACCTCATCATCTTGCCTAAAATGAAGTTCCAAGACCAAACGTATATAAAACTAGTAGACACTCACTGTTTTATTGACCAATATGATTAGCACAAGAACACTAAACTCCGTTTATTGCATTTCACAATAATCTGCTTTTTAACGGTCTAAAACACAACATCAACACCACAAAACTAAATCGTAAATCAAAATCCTGTTTCTGAAATACACGAGGTAATTCACACATTGTTATTATCCTAAACATACAAGTTCAAGATCAATGGTGTGTTCCAGCTTTTTTTTATACCAAAAATAACTATTATTATATTGATTTCCTTCCAGTGTTGCTTGAAATAAATAGATTGTGCATTTCACCTTGGGCAGCAGGGCAAAAGAATGGCCCACAATAACATTTTGATAAAATGTATATTTTTTTTCTACTTTTTTTCCTTCATTCAAAACATTTTAATAAAAAACATCATTTTAACTGAGCTTCAAATAAATTAAACCCTGTGTCACGTAAAAATAATTCATCGGTATTCGCAGTAATCCATGCTATATAACATGCATTTTATATAACTTTGGACTTAAAGGAAACCGCACAAGATAGCTACGAAAACAAAATATATAATTGTTCTATAAATAACCAGTTCTTTTTTCTACCCACAGTCGTGGTTGGTGGTTTTATAACCTGGTAATATCCTCGCCATGCTGTGCTCCGGTGAGTTCGTCGGGGGCCCCTGTGTTAGTGGCCGAGGCAGCGGCAACAGCGCCGGCTGCTGAGCTTGTGTTGGACCCGGAGGAGGAGGAAGAGGATCTCACTTTGGTGTTCGGGAGCCTGTGATCCTTTTTCCATTTCATCCTGCGGTTTTGAAACCAGATTTTAATCTGTCGCTCGGAGAGAACCAGGGTGTGAGCGATCTCGATGCGCCTCCGCCGAGTTAAATATCGGTTATAGTGGAATTCCTTCTCCAATTCTAAGACTTGCTGCCGGGTGTATGCTGTCCTAGACCGCTTGGGCTCCGTCCCATTGTAACCCGAGCTCACTGGAAGAAGGAGAAGTGGAGAGAAAAGGGAGACAGAGAAGGAAGGAAAGGAGGGGTAAACAAGAATGGCCTCAGCTGAGAAAGATTTATTGGATATGAATGTTTAGCTGTTTGAGAAATTTAAATGGGAAGTTAAGAACTTCTCAACGTAATGAGAGGACACTCACATCCAACTATGAGCTAAATTATTAATGCAAGATTACAAAGCTCAATTTTTTTTCTTATTCATTTCTCCCCCTCTCTCTATCGCGCAATACATAACAGCAGAAGCCACATGGTGATACGGCTGCCCTGAGTATACCTCGGCTATAAAATTTATGGTGGGTGTAATTACCAATGCCGAGTCGTAAATCCGCCTCAATTGTGCCATTTCAAAGGCTTCCCTGCAATCGGAACAGGGGCTGGCAACGAGATGGGAGTCAGAGGGACTGATAAAGGGAGGGAAAGGGAGAGAAGAGCGTGAGGAGTGCAAGGGGGAACATGAACACACAAGTTGCCTACCAGTGCTGACGTGAATTTTCTTCATCCATGGGTACACCACGGGCTGCTTGGAAGAGGCTGTGCTGTTTGGATGCTCCGGGGTAGCTTGGTTGCAGGCGGAGGTTGCGGCCGGTGGGGTGGCGGGGGACATGGACAACTGTGGGGTTTCACATGAAGCAGGTTGCCCTTTCCCTGTCAGCAGGTGCGCAGAATGGGGTATTCCATGTCCCCTTGGCGTGTCAGGTTCAGGAATGCTTGCACAGTTATACTGGCGCTCTTGGTAGCTCGCCCGCGGAGGATATAACTCCTGGTGGTGATGCTGGTAGCCAGTGTCCCTTGCGCGGCTGTAATATTCTGGACTATGCTCAGGGATGTAGTTATTTTGCGAATATTCCTCGCATGGAGGAAATTTCGGATCAATGTAGTTAGACTCCATCAAATACGAGCTCATGATCATTAATTTCTGGAGTGGAAAATAATTTTTCTAGCTTTGTCGTTTTTCTGCTCCATAAAGCCCTCCTACTTGCGAGCAGCCCTGTAAAGTTACTTTTACCACGTGACCCAATGGCCCAATAGCAGAGTAAGAGGTAGTTCCCGGATAAGGAACCAGAGGTATTTAGCATACCTACAGTCGCCATTGTGGGCACAATCCTCTCTCTCTCTCTCTCTCTCTCTCTGTCATTCTCTCTCTCCCTCTCTCTTTCTCTCTCTCTCTCTCTCTTGCTCTCTCTCTCTCTCTCTCTCTCTCTCTCTCTCTGGTTGTTGTACCAAAGCAATTGATCTTGGGGACAAAACTAGTAGCTAGTTGCTGACCAAGGAAAAAATAAAACAGGCAAAATCCGCTGGTCTCAATTATTCAAAGGGACAATAGGTGATTCGCCAAGGATAAGGCACAACAATAGCAAACCAATCATTTTATCCTGCACGCCTTATATAAAGCTTATCTGCTAATTAATGAAGGCACAGTCTTTATTAACAGCACTTCAGCTGTGAAACAGATTATGGTCCATTAATACACTTAGGAATCAGAGCTGCATCACTTCTATGAGATGATACTCCTAAAAACCATTTCAGCACTATATTTAATAGGTTTATTGTGACTCTAAATGTCAGGGAGAGGAGTGGAGTGGTGGATGGGATGCTCTGGAGGTGTGGTTGATTTCTGAGAATAAGCCTGATAATTTATAATAGTGGAAGAGAGGTGGACAGGAAGAGTCAGAGAGTCCAAACAATAGAGTTCACTCAGCTATGAGACATTTGCTCCAGTGTGTCCTTTCAACAACTGGGCCTTCACATTTTAATTGACTGCTGACAAGGACGACTGTAAAAATGAACGTGATTTAGATAAAGTCCGTCTGATTCTTAACCAGACAGACAAATACTTTAAAAAGAAATCTTTTCTGAATATCACAGCAGCCAAAGGTGCATGGTGATGTACAATAGATTGAATGGGCAGGATAAAATGATAAGAATAAAGGAGAAAAATCATTTTGGAGTCTTTAGGTTAAAAAACTTGAGTTTAAATCCTGTTTTTAACCTTTAATGATAATGCTTAACTCTAAATGATACAACTATTACACAACAAAAGCTTCCTATATGTATAATTCAGTATCATTATGAGCACTGTGAGAAATGGAGTCACAGATACAACACAGACTTAACAACTGGGGAACAGCCAGCAGACCAGAGTAACACCAGGCTACCCAAGTGACATCAAACGACAGCCAACACAGAGCAGTACCACGGTGGCGTCACTAATCTGACAAATGTGCAGGCCAATACCATCGTGGAGTCACAGACCAGAGAGCGGCAAAACATTATGATCTGCTGACTTAACTGCAGTGGACTAGTAGCACTTCTGTCACAATGAAGTGGTGTAAAATTTGGTTGTTGCATTGTGGAGCAGCAGCACACTCACAGTCCTCCTATATGTAGTGCAGTCCTGCTATAGAAATCTTTATATATATATATATATATATATAGAGAGAGAGAGAGATAAAATAAATTCAAATAAATCACTGAGTTTCAGTTCTTAAAGTTGTTTTTTTCTTTTCTGACAAAAAGTCTCCTTGTCGCTCGCTGTCTTAACAACATTCAGAAATCCTCATCTTTGACTTGCAAAACATGTTGTGGAGCTTCGTCACAGCCCAAATAAAAGCACACGAAGAAATAAGTAAATTAATGAACTGCATCATGCATGCATAAGTGCATTAATGAACTTGCTGCTTAGACAGATGAACGTCTTTAAAGGGCAGAAAAAAACCTTATCTTAACAAAGATAACACTGTTAGGAAGAGTCTGAGGAATTCAACAAATATGTCTTGCTCATTTAGAAAGAAAAAAACGAAAGGCAGAAAATACAAAGAAAAACTGAGTTTCAGTCCAGCTGCCATGTGAATAAAGCCTTGCAAATGTTACAAGCTAATCCTATCCGAGGCACTGACCATCAGCCCCATTACTAGAGTTATGCTGTTATATTGTAAACTGATACTACCTGCTGGTATAAACTTGTCATGTGCTGTTGGCTCCTCATTCTTATGTCAGAGTCAGCTGTGCTGTGGACAAAGAGGTGCACTCCCTAATATCTCAACAGCCTACGAAAACATCCACATAACATATTTTTTTCCCTTCCATAGCTTCATTCTATGTGTAGTTTAGCTGTGGGATGATGGCAAATAAAATAACTAAATAATGGGAATTAAAAAAAAAAAAAAAAAAGAAGAAGAAAATGGTGTCTTCTGTAGGGTAACTTTCAGTAGGATTTTTTTTTTTTTTTTTTACAGGATTCCCTTTAATAAGATCCATTGAACAACAGAAGCAGCGCGCAAGTCAATCTATTGACCAGCAGCACAACAATGCAAAGTTAACGGATGTATCTCTTTTCACAGTGATAATTACATAATATGGTTTAAAAACGACTTGAAATGGCATATTTCTGGCTGTCCTGTTTGTACAGAATGCGCACGACATTTCTATTACCTCTAGCGAGGATGTTAGAGGCGTTTTATAGAGCAATAAAAGCCGTAAATCAGTCACTTTTAAACGACCCCTGGTTCCTAACGTGTTTTACAGGGTCCGACACAGTAGAAGCCGCAGACTGCACACATGGGCTTTCTCTCTCTGTGGCCTACCGACTCAATCTACGGCTGTCTGCGCTGTGAATACATTTTGTGACAGTGTTATTGCATTGCTCGTGTCTGAACGTAGGCTGGATGTGTGTATATCACTGATGCTTGTGTATGCAGTAGCAGCAAACCCTAGAGAGACGTGCAGAAGAGGAGCAGGAGCAGTAGTACCCATTTGCTGGCGTGGTATTTCAGTTGCCCATGTATTCCTGTAGAGACGTATTTGCGATTGTTTGTACTTCACACAAATTCGGTTCTACAGGGTACATATAGACAACTAATGTGGTTTTAGGTTAGACACTGCAAAATTGATCTCTCGGGGTAAATCTCTGTGCAAAGCAGGTCGTTGTGTCTGTATCCGGACTGGCATGCATTTTTGAAAGTGCTGTGACAACAAGTATTAAAGCTGCAATAGAGCAGAAATACTGCGCTAAACGTGCGCCAAAGCAGATGCTGTTTGTCAGAGGTTACTAAAACAAGAATCACTTCTGCTCTGCCTTTAATACATCTAACAATGACAGAAAGTACTACTTTAACACCCTCTCTCCCGGAAAAAAGAGAAAAAAATATTCGAGGGTACATAAATATTCCTTCAAACACACACACACACACACACACACACACACACACAACACACGCACATCGTGCGCAGAGGACAAGAGGGTCTCTTTTCTCAACATTCAACCTCTGCCTTTGAGGTAGCTCCTATATGAATATTCAGTCACAAACACGGCGGATACAAAGGGACGGCGTGACAGCACAGATGAAAAATAAGTTTCTATTGTTCCCAACCATTTCTTCTGCTTGCTATTACCATACTGACCGCTCGGTAACCTTTCTTCCTGCCACTCTGGAAGCTAATGAGAAAAGCCTCGGATGAAAAATGCAATATCAGACATGTGACCTGTTTCGGGGGGTTATTAAAAGCAGCAAACATGCTCAGATTGTGAATCAATTGAATTGATTACAGTGGAAGTGCACAGGGGACTTCAAACACTGTCAAAAGATAAATAAAACACCTCGATATACATATTTCTCCGCGTGCAGTCTGTGTATCTGTTTAATAGATTTTTTTTTGAAGAGCAAAACATCACATGAGCCAACAAACGCTGAAGTGACGAGGAAATAGTGCTAAAAAATTTAACTCGCGTTCATTTGGCTTTTTGTCATATGCTCTTCTAAATACATGCTGTTTGCTGTGCACCCAACCAGCGTGAGAGAGCTGCACGCACACACCACATACTCCCTCTCGCCCCATGCGCTCTGGCGGACGCATTTTAATATTAGTTAGACAGCCTGACCCGCGTTTCACCCCTCGCGTTTGACTGGTTCCAATAGTTCACTGCCAAGGATTATTGATGGAGAGACAGCAATGAATTCTTTCTCCCCACAAATGGCTTTCAGATCGTGCACCTAGTTCAATAACTAGTTATAATGTAGAAGTACAAAAAATGAGGCCCTCAGGCGGACTAATTTGATGTTTCATTTGTTCATTTGAGAAATTGGTAAGCTTTCTACTTTCCCTGCAAAAAATAACAGCGGTACAAGCGTGTTCTCACATGTACATATGTAAACAAAATAAATCTGTGCAAAACTACGTGGAGGTGGTTGTTCCGTCCGTGCGTGGCTGTTTTTTAATTTGGTGTCCCAACAGCACCTGACCTGGATGCAGACAGTGCGGCAATATCCCGCTCCCTGATGAAAATGGTTACGATGCGCTTTTAATCAAACCCTTAACCTAATAGCCTTTACACGTTTACTCTCCCCAGGTGTAATAACGTTAGACCAGATCGTCCAGTTAAAATAAAAAGTTTTAATGAAGTGCAGACAGACTGGAGACTAGTTGGATATGAATATCTTCTAAAAGGCAGCAGCCAGGGGAAGCAGAGGTGGTTTGAGATACAAGATGTCCCACAGAAACCATCGGTTGGTTTTGCAGATCATTATGGCAACGTTGTGCTTCATTATGGTCACAGTGCACATTGTGTTTAATCCAGTTCACCTGCGCAACAAAAGTCAAACTTCCTTTTTCTTCTGTCTGTTAACCAAAGTGGACACGGGCAACGAAACATATGATTTTGTTTTGTTTTGTTTTGTCAAAGCACCGCGAGTTAGAACCGTGAACACTGTGATCTTTGAGCATTGTTAAACCGCAGCCCTTACATAAACACTACAATCCCTTAAACAAATTGGTTAAGAGTGCAGGCATCGGTGTCAGTGATGTCTGTGGAGCCAGCTGTTTGCCTAAAGCCAAATAACAAGCTCCACCATGTAAGTATCATATCTCCTGACTGGAGCCAGGTGGAGAAACGTGGGGGCGATGAATAACACTTACTGATAATCCACGATCCAACTCCGTTTGACCCGATGAACTGCCTGGAAAAAAAAAAGGAAGGAAGAAGAAGAAGAAGAAGCAGTGATTAGATCAAGAATGATCCAAAAATTATTTACCTTTAAGCTATGAAATTGATTACTTCTCTTAAAAAAACGGGATTTGGGAAATCTAAATTCTTGAAATAAGATAGACATTAATTTGAACTTATTAAAAAAAAAACATATATTTAATAAATAAACTATCCACTAAATTAATTACGCGAGCATTTGTAAAGTCAGTCACTTTGTCCAGCTTGTGCAACATATTTCGTTTGTAGTCTATTAAAATAAAATCGCCAGCAAAATAATAAAAAAAAATAAAACTAATAAATAAAACGAATCAAAAGAAAATCTGAAAGAGAAATGATGGAAATAATAATCGAAAAAAAGATTTTTTTCCCCCCTATTTATTATACCCACTCGGTCTATTTTTGTCAAGTTTTTTTGGGACCGCAGTTAATCTCTCGATTTCCAAAACACATAAAACAAACAGTTTTGATATGTTACGTTATTATTTCATTTTAATGATCGTTCGGGCTGTCCCTTTGCCTCTGATCTCCTCTGTTGTCTAGCCTAATTGAAGGGAGGCTTGCCCTAGAAAAGCTCTGACATGTGTGGGCTCCTGCAGAACTGGGACCGAGAGCAGAAATTTAGGACGGGTCATTTTCAGACAGTAAAAACTAAATTTACAAGCATTTTGGTATTTCCTTGGGCAAATGTACTATGAATAGAAATCCCTGGACTTCAGCGCGGCTGAATTATGGTGAACAGTCAATAAAAAAAATTACGACTTTGTCTTCACATTGTAAATACATTCTAGCTGTGTTCGAAAAACGGTGTAATGGCACTTTATGGTTCTTATTTGGGCTCAGACAAAGGGAAGTCTGTGCTCACCCGGAAATGACCTCTGCGGATTGAATGATGGCAGTGTCAGCTCCACAGGTCAAAGAAAGGGATACGAGAGTATAGAACATGGCAGTGAAAACGGATGTTTGGACTGTTTCACTTTTACTGTAGTAATATTAGATTTGTTTGAGCACAACTGCCTTTCTTCTTTTTCTTTTTTTCGTTTTAAGTCAAAATTTAAAGCATATTTGATTCAAACTTTCCCTCCAGATTCAGAAGCTGAAAAGACACGAGAATAAAAAAGCATTTCGTTCACACTGAGGCCTCTGCAACCTCCGTGAATACGTCAGAACACATATTAAATCTGTGTCTAATTTATGAGAAATAGAAAATATGTATCTATTTTTGGAAGAAGAAGAAAAAACAATTTCTCCATATTGGATCGCTTTATTTTCATTTGGGAGATTGTGAAGATGATTTTTGTCCGCCTGGAAGCAGTTAATATGACAGAACAGCAGCTCAGAAACAATACGCAAAAATAGAATAAAATCTTAGAGATGAAAACAAATACTGATCGATGCCATGGATGGGACACATTGTCCACCCAGTGAATCACCCACACACAGCAGCGTGTCACACAGTGCCCCCTATTGGAAGTGTAAAATTTATGATCCTACACACCTGAGATCAAATCTGAACAGCCTGAAAATGGAATAATTTTTAGAAATATATATTTTAAAAAGGCAAATAAAACACAAAGTGTGTGACATCACACAGTAATGGTGCAATAAGCTTAGCTGCAGTTCAACCATCGAACAGCATTTGTACACTGACCCCGAAGCCTGGGAAGTCATCATTTTTTAACAATAGTTAAATAAAAAATAATTACGTTTTTGTCTTATTTATTTCCTGCATTAGGATCACAGTCAAAACGAGCAAACCTGTCACCAAATCCAAAAATAAAAAATAAAAATAAAAAATAAGACAAAAACATCATCCACTTGCAATTCCAAACAGAATGAAGAGAATGTTGCTTCCATCACGAGCTGCTTCATAAGACACGTGCCAAACAATCTCTTATACAAGCGACATAAAATGACCAAAGCCAGTAAAGTCTCACCAGTTTCCAAACTGAACAGTTCAGTTACATTTAATGCTGCAATACAAGTTTTTTAAAAATGAGTATGAGTAGGAATTGGTAACTGCACAAAAATAAACAAACAAATAAAATAACATAAAATAATAGAGCAATCATAACAAATACATTTATAAATTGTGGGAAACATCTGCAATTTTTGGTAGAATTTGTAATTCGTGCGTCAGTCTTGACCCCCACACCTCCCACCCCTCTCCACGCTGTGTTTGTCACACGGTTTGAGTTTAGAAGCTGTCACAATTAGATTGGAAAGTGCCTTTGAATGAAACATGTCTCTTGGCCCAGACATGACCCTAAAACAACAGGAACTGGAAAGAGCGCAAACACCAACACCAACCTCACGTCGAGGTGAAACAATGACACGAAGCATTTTAATCAGAATCGAGGTTTTGTATTTCACTGAACCTTTTTTTTTCTCTTACGAATACACACAAACTTTTTTACCTAAGAGACAACGTTTCAGTATCACACATAATAGAAGTCACGTTTCATCTACAACACATTGTTTCTGTTACACATTCCCTTACACTCTCTGGAATCTAAGCCACTGCGTCAAACTATACCAAACTTTTTTAAACATACAGGTGTGTGCCTGTGTGTGACAGAGAGAGGAAGTGTGTGTGTGTGTGTGTGTGTTATAGAGAAAGAGAGAGAGAGAGAGGGAGGGAGGGAGCGGTGGTGAAGCTGGGAGCCACATGATTTTTGATAGCTCTGACTTTCATTTTCCTCACGTCACGTTTCCCCCAAAAAATATTTTTCTTTTTTTTCCCTTTACTAATAGGATTCATAACAAACTGTTGACTGACAATGTATCTTATAACTGTTGCGCATCGTTAGAACATGTTTTTAAAATATTGTTTCTCGAGATTAAAATCAGATATAAACATAGTCTAATGATGCTGCTGCGTAAAAGAAAACCCCGACAACACAATAACCACGATCGTTAAAAAAAAAACAAAAAACTCCATATTATTGCGTTTCTGGCGGTTTAAATATGTAACCTCATATGTTGTTGTTGTTTTATATGGGAATTCTCAAAATGAGCATTTTCCATATCATTTACAAAACAGAATTGCTGTATAATTACATTTTTAAAAAGCATTTTCATTATCAATTATTAACGTTAAATTTAAAGTTAATTACTTTCACAATCTCACATTCCAAGTGACACTATTATATATGCAAACAATATATATATTTTCGCGCAGAAATAACAGCACAGGCACAGGCCTGTAGGCAAAGTTAAAAAGCAACTTACTGCAGCAGCTCTCAGTCCTCCGCACCACCCGACTACACAGTCCGGAGAAAGGTACTGCATCCTCACTGCCACAAAGACCTTTCTTCCTCAGATAAGGGGAAGCCAGCAGCTGCGATTCCGGACAGTTAAGATTATATATGATGTGTATATATCGAAGGTTTGTCAGCTCTTCCAGGCCATAAAACCCACTTAAATGACACCACGTGCTTCCTATGCACCATTCACAGGCCCTGCTTGGGGCAATTGGCATATGTAACCTTGTAAACTTTAAAATACCCTAAAAGAAAGACATACAAAAAGGGATTCAATACATTGTCCACGTATAGGTTAGGCCTAACAGAGCGCAGAGAAAGTGGACGCTGCGCTGTCCGGTTCTCATAACCGTCAACGAAGTTGAATAGGAAGCTATTAGTTTGAGAGGTGAGTTGATTTTTATTTTCTTTAAGTAGTGATAGAGAGAAATTACCTCATAACCTTGGGCTATATTGCGTCATACTACTACTTCTACAAAAGCTGCAGCTGAATACAGACATCCAGCAAACTGGCTTGATTTTTTATGTCCTCTATAGTATCAGATAGTGTTGTTTTAACTACAGCGTAATGATGTCAGGATTAAAGAGCAGGGTGATATCACAAAGAGGCCATATGGCCACAACAATGATGGCGCAGGAGTCTGCGGCCACATGAAACCAAAGTTTTGCATCCAGTGTTGTGTCGTGGGTGAGTGTTATCACAAGCTAGAGTGTCTCTTCCTTCCCTGACAAAACAGGAAACGGAGACTGTCTGTGGCGCATTGGTGGAAAAGGGGCAATAAACTTTTATGGGGGCCTTAAACTTCAGAGCGCGTTTGTCAGTCAATGAAATTCCTTGGATTCCGAGTCAGACAAAAAAAAAACGTGACCAGTCGCACAGAACAGAAGAAAATATAGTCTTAGAAAAATATTATAATTTCTAAGAAACTCAACTCAGTGGATTTTAAGGTCAACAGATATTGAAATACACGTCACATGTCTAATATTACCCCTAATATCAGCAGAAAGAAAATAATTATAATGATAATAATAGAAATGTTCATACTGACAATAGTATTTTTTTCCCTCATTTTTAATAATGAGACTTTATTGGTTACAATCAACAGATGAGCCACCTATCAGTTATCCTAGGTCTTGTGTAAACCAGGCACCTTAAGTTTACAAAGGAGAAGAGAAATGGCTTCATTGCACATTACAATATTATCACATACAGTCGCTGAATTATACATATACAAGGACATGTCAGACAACATGGATGGTGCCTTTCACAGAAATCCACTCACTAACAGACATCACACACTTCCACTTCTCACAACCACTTCTTAAACGTTGCATTTCAACATATCAGAGGGTAAATTGAAAAAAAGAAAAAGAGAGAAATATGTGGAAAAGTAGTTATTTTTTTCTTACTTGTGTGTGTGAAACTATTTAACTGTTGCTCACAGCACAGCTCATTATCAGTAAAGCAGTCAGGCTTTTTTTTCTTTCTTTTTTTTTTTTTTTTTTTTTTTTATTAAATTTGTGGACTTAAAAGTTTTGTCACAGATATGATGATATAGAGTTTTTTGAATGATACATGCTGTCACCCAGCCTCCACTACTCTTATCCTGATTGAAAACATAGATTAGCCTATTAGTAGCATTGTGCAACCTTTTTTTGAGTGCACTGCAGACCAAAGCCTTGCAGCGTGAAGGACCCAGCTCCCCTCAACCTCTTGTCCCCTTCGTGCAGTAAAGTGAGGTTATCATCGCATGGGCAGCAAATTAATTTAGAAATGTAAACCGATTGATCAAAGTGAGTGATATTCAATACATTAGGTCCCAAACTGCAGCAAGTGACACATAATTGGTGATGAAGCACACAGAGCGGTGTCATGATGTCATTGCTCCGAGCAGTTCATCCGGAGGTCAGGCGGCACTCCAGCACTGTGCAGTGTGGGGCTGAAAACGTGCTGCATGCACCCCGTTCACTGGAGAGCTCTCTTATTCCTTCACTTTGATCTTTGAGTCCTTCTTCCACTTCATTCGCCTGTTCTGGAACCAGATTTTGATCTGCCTCTCGTTTAGACACAGGGTGTGGGCGATCTCTATGCGCCTGCGGCGGCTCAGGTACCGGTTGAAGTGAAACTCTTTCTCCAGCTCCAGAGTCTGGTAGCGGGTGTAACTGGTCCTGGACCGCTTACCCTCCGATTCTGAAGTGGTATTAAAATAAGTTAGCTTTCAGCAGTGTTATAGTCGTAAATAAATAAATAAATATAATATTAATGAGATGATGATAATATTAGTTTGTTTAAAAAAAGAGGCAAAAAGAGAGAGAGAAAAAAAAAAAAACACTGGTCATCCACAAAAAATAAGCACTGTGGGCAAAAAATCTGTGAATTTATGTCACCTTCCACCCTCATTCCAAAGATCAAATATCTTTATATAACCTAATTTAACCTGATATTACTTAATGTGGATTCGTGCAATAAAAATTAATGTCAGGCTGATAAGGATGGTTAACTACAGCCAATAAATATAGTCAGTTTAAAAGAGGGCCCCTCTCTACATCCTTTCACATTAAAACATATAAAATACACACGACTATTACTTAAGAAATCGTATCTGTGTTAATATGTAAAATGCGATAACTAATAGTGTGTTGGCCTCCCTGTAAACACTGGCCACGGCCTAATACCGCTGCACAGGGGCATAATATCGTGGGAGGAGAAACAGATGTGTAAAATCAAAAGAAGTGGGATTAGAAAATGCAATCTGATGTTTTCCAGATATATTTTTTCCTCGTATTAATAGGCTTGCTCGTGCACAGGCGTGCGAAGTAAAGCAACAGGCCTGTGCTATTCTACTTCAATATTTTAACATCCTGCTGTGTGCTTCTGGATGTTTGCATATGGTGAAACACAGAACAGAAGTAGCTCCTTTTTTTGTAGCAAATGTGTTCACTGTCCATCTGTAGCCTAAATAGTCAACTAGTGGTTTGAAGGCATGGAGAAGAAGCAGCCCTATTCAAATCTTTTAGAGGTGAAAAGTTCATGATTGGGTCAGGGCATTGGTGTTTCCCAGAGTTCAATTTAAGGCTAAAGCTTATCTCACGCACATAGACAGTGTGATAATGCAAAACATGTCGTTTGACAAAGACTATAAACACAGCAAGGCAAAAAAACTAATACTTGCAGCTGAATTTCTAATATTATTTCATAGTTTTATCACAGTTTTGTTCTCTTATCCAATTATACCACCATAAATCACCCCACAGATCACCTCTTCACCGTAACAGAGCAGGTTTACGAGCAATGGATGCCTTTGTCATAAAATTTATGACCGCGAGTTTTTATTATTTCCTGCGTTTGGCCTATAAAACTCAAGAGGGAAACTGGAACGGGCGAAAAGAAGTGTTGCAGCGTTAAGAGTGAATAAGGGAAAGCATCATAGCCGCACTTTAGAAAATAGGCAAACTTTACCGTGGCTCATGTGCAGTTTTGTCATCCATGGATAAATCTGTGGCCGCTGCTCACTGTCCTGCCGCTGGCTCATATTTGTGTTTCTTTTCACCGATTGCGTGTTCTCCGCGTTTCTTTCGATCTCTTGGCTCATGTTGCCGCCGGATTTTGCGCTCCTCTCCGGGTCTCGGTCTGCCCCTCGTCCCAGCAGCGTGCTACTGCCGTAGTTGAGCCCGCTTGCATCCATGGACGAGCTACCGGAGACCATGGTTATCTGTGGTCCTGACTGGAGAGGAGTATCCGTGTTGCCACGCAGGCTAGTTTTCATCTCCTCCCGTTCAACAGAGGTCGTGGGGACGGGACAAGTGAATATCCCGGTCACATTAACATCCTCATAACGGCTGGACCTGCGCCCAGATAGATCGAAACTAAACATAGTGTTAGGAGAAGTTGTCTCGCTTGTTTGCCTGAGATTGGAGCTGTCAACATACGAGCTCATTTTTTTGAACCTTCACCTACACTTTCTTTTTAAACTAGAGAGGGCTGCGGGATGTATGTTGCGGTTATTTCCTTGTTTTTGTTGATCATTGCTTTTCTTTGTAGTCGCTTTTGGAAAATTCAGAGCTGTCTGCCCTAAAAAATAATCCAGGATTTATAGGTGGAGTAGGCTTTGGTATCTTTTTTTTAATTCTTGATCCGACGTGCGCTGCCCAAATATGGGGTATTTGTATGGGATCACGTGCACATGTTGGCCAGTCATAAATTGGCTTTGATACTCAATGGGGATATTGATGAATAGGAGAAACGTGTCCGGTAAACTTTGAGCTGTTGGTTGTTGAGGACCAGGCAGGGATCTTTAACGCAAAAAGGGCAGGACAGTAAGACAAGAGCGTCATCTGGTGTCTGGTATGGGGCAGGACGGTCAGGACCGGCCAGAGCTCCCTGCCCCTGACACGCTGCGAGTCCACCATCACTCCCATATAATAATAATAACAACAATAACAATAATAATAATGATAATAATAGTAATAATAGCAATAATAACAATAATGAGGCGTATTTACGCATGTAGTCACGAAACGTAAATGTCGCCTAAAGTTATATAGTTATATATGAAAACAGCTACGGAAATGTCATATTGCTCAACTCTATTGTGAACAATAGCACATTCCTAAGCTTATATGATACAAATCAGAAATTCCGATATTTTTAATATTTAAGAGGTTAGTATTTAATTGATTTACTACTAAAATCCCCATATTTGTTGCCCTTTTGTTTCATGGTGGAATTTGAACGTAACATCAAAAATTCCATAATCACGTAGTTTTTTTACGTATATTATAGCAGATTTATATATATATATATATATATATATAAAATATATATACACATATAAATATATGTATATACATATACATATATAGTTATCTGGTTCGTGCTAGGAAGTGTAATAAGCACAAAGACGAAGCTGAAAGTTTTACAAATATTTTATTCCATGATACACAATTATGACAAAACATGATTTTTTTTGTAACTCCCAAACAAAAGTGAAGAATTACTAGTGTACAAATCTATCTCACGAGGAAGTCTTATTGAGTCAAATGGTCAACAAAAAGAGAGGGGGCTAAGCGCAATTGTATGTTATGCTGCGTCTATTAAAAGCGGCTAAATGCACATAAGTCCTCACAGAATTTACATAATATATCGTTACGTGGATTATATACAGGCATTTCTGTTTCTTGTGTGTGTGCGTGTGTGTGTGTTTGTGTCTGTGTGTTTACGTGTTTTTTGTTGACTATTCGTGTAACTTTCAGGTTTATGCAGGACACTTCTGCATAAAGTATTCAAGTACTTAGATTATACTGTGGTAAGTGTCCGCCCGGTCCTTCTCTTCCGTGGAATGTACATGTACAATACTGAGTAAAGTCTGACCAACAGTGTATTTTGTGAGGTGATCAAAGAGTTCACAGTGATGAATGAGGCGTGGGGGATAAATACACAGATTTCTTTTACTGGCATGGGAAATAACACAGAAATTAAAACTTTCTTCTTTTTTTATTTTCACAATACAAGTGTGACATTGCAATATATAAAAAAAACACCTCAGCGTTCCAAATGTCACAAGGGCCATACTGTGACTGAAATAATTTGGATTTCTAAGGCTCAACACTCCTGTGGTCAAACATGAGATATAAGTGTGGTAGAGCTGCGGGGGTAGCCATCATGCAGTGAAGTCGCTCTCAAGTCCATATAGATTTTTTTAGGTAGTTATGTTGGGTTTTTAATGGTCATAGGGTTTTTTCCCCCTCCATTTCTTTTCTTCTTAAACTAGGCTATTCTTTCTTCTTGTCCTCATCCTTCTCTTCTTCCATTGCGCCACTGCGTTCCTCCTCTTGAGATGCTCCTGTCTGTTCACTTCCAGTCACCGTGGAGGTCAGGTTGCTCTCTTTCTTCCATTTCATGCGTCGGTTCTGAAACCAGATTTTGATCTGCCGCTCCGTTAAACAAAGCGCATTTGCGATTTCGATGCGTCTGCGCCTGGTCAGGTAGCGGTTGAAATGAAACTCCTTTTCCAGCTCTAGCGTTTGGTAACGAGAGTATATTTGACGTCCTCTGCGTCTGTCTGTCCCGTAGCCCACTCCTGCTGGGATACAAAATAAAGTAACTTATTTAATCGGCTGCACATTTGCTTCTGTCTGTGGCTTGAAAAACACTTGTACATAAGTTTTTCCTCGTTGTTACAATCATAACTATGGTCTAAATCCACGAAGAAAAATAAACACATTTTTAACTGTAAGACAAATCGTATCTCAAAGGAGATATTTGCTTTATTATCTAAAATAATCAAAGCATCTTAATGTATCCTCTCTGTCTCACGCAACTGATTATGACTAGTATATCATTCTTAAAATGAAAGCTGTTTGTTTGCACATGTAAAGGCCCATCTACAAGTCGAGGGGATACAGTAATGTTTTATGGGGTCATAAAAAGTAACTTACTCTCTTGGTAAGACATATCGTAAAACTGGCCCATTTCCTTAATTTATTTGTCGTAGTAAAACTCACCGCTGTGTGAGTTCATTCGCTGCATCCACGGGTAGATCGGGATGTTGCTTTTCTGCTCCTGCGCTCCTGCTCTTCCTTGATCCAAACTGTACTCTTGAGCAATGTGGCTTTGTGTATTGAGTCCCATGTTTGTTTGCCTGCAGCTGGGGAGCACGTCCTTGTCTTGAAGAAACACGTTTGATCCATATTCATACTGTGCCCTGCCAGACCCAAAAACCACATTATCTTGAGGGGAGTAGAATGGTGTATATATCCGATTCTGGGTCACAGCAGCACCGTACGACGAAAAATGTCTGACTGTGTCATAGGTGGTGGAGTTTAGGGGTACGTTAGGCAAAACATCTTGACCACCGGATAAATGGCAGGAGAGCGACGGGTTTGCGAAATAAGAATTCATACCTTGCTTGTAACCCTCTCTCCAACTCTCCCCACTTCTTTATCGGTCTCTTTTCAATCTCCTTCTCAGTAAATCTCCTTCCCGTCTGTGTCAACCAACCACACCTTTCTCCAAGGTCTTCTTTTTTTTCTCGACTTTCTGCCTCTAACTGGATGTGGGCTACTTTGAGGATTCAATATTATTAATTTCCAATCTCCGGTTAAGACGCACAAACCCGAGTGTTATAGCCGAGGCTTGGCTCGGTGAGAGACAATATGACAATGTCAGCTGACCATTCTCCACCAATTGAGAGGCAGGAGTTGAAGAGAAACTGTAGCTTTTAGCTCAGAGCTTGAACATTAGTGCTAAATGCCGATAAACACAGCGTAGAGTTGGGGTGGCACACTGTACAGCTTGACTGTTTGAGAAATGTCGGACTTGAAGTTTAGGGAAATGTGATGTTTGATAAGGAAGTATGAAGCGAAGTGTGCTCAATGTCATTCAGTACAGTCATCACATTCAAAGGAAGGCGGAAGATTTACATAAACACACACATTCACTCGCATTTTAAAGTGTTTTAAAGAGTAAACAGCAATTAAATCTATTTACAGTAACAGTAAATGTATACAGTATATTCAGCTGTATTAAATAGCCTTTATATGTGTGCGTGCCTGCCTGCGTGCGTGTGTGTATGTGTATGTGTGTGTGTGTGTGTGTGTGTGTGTGTGTGTGTGTGTGTGTGTGTGTGTGTGTGTGTGTGTGTGTGTGTGTGTGTGTGTGTGTGTGTAATTTACTTTTAATTTTACAACACCACTGCAGAGACACCGGCTACAATATCCAGCATCTACGTGGTTTCATTACGCGAGACACTCGGCCCTTTTTTGTTTGTTTTTGTGTATGAGGACACGAATGAATTTTGGCATTTATTGTTTATCTCAGTCGTATCAACGAGTTTGCAACATACTGCTAATGTTTCCATTGTGTATGAATTACCTGGCATGTAAGCAATTTCCATGCTTTTGCAGGGAACTGGGGGAGGGTGTAGTTGGTAAGAATGCGTTTATGGTCTCTGTTCTGTGAGGGCAATAAAACAAGTGACGTTCCCCAGCTCACCAACAACTATCTCTGCAGCAAAAGCCCTGCGAACAGGAGCAGCAATTTCTCCCAAGCTCAGAAATAAAAGGCAGTTCACAGCATGTGGAGGCATAAAGACAAAAAAGCAAAAAGGAAGAGAAGCGTGAATAGATCCAGTCGACTAGTAAAGACGTGCGTGTGAGAGGATCATTTCTGCCATTCTCTTGAAAAATCTAGTGAGTTATGCGACTGTCCAGCACACGACAGACAAAATCCTCCACCAGGTCAACTGTGCCCGGTGATAGATCTCAGGTACAGTCTTTTTAACTCATAACAATCAAGAGTAAACCTTCATTTTTCTTTCATCTTCTTTTACGCGCACAAGTTAGTTAAAATGCAGTAAAATACAATGTGTTAAAAATGCTTATGCATATGTTCCAGTCTTTTTTTTTCTTTTTCTTCTTCTCCCTGTTCTGATTATATTTCGACATTCCTGACACACACACACACACATACACACACACACACACAGGGAGAGAGAGAGAGAGAGGAAAGCAGAACCGATAATTATCTCAGCAGCAAAATGATGGGTTTGGAAATTGCTTTAGAGGTGTTCTGCAAAAGATCTAGCAAAACTTACGGAGCCTGTCTGGTACGTTATGTGTTGCAACTAAATGCACAAAAACAAAAAATCCCTATTAGTGACGAGACAGCGTCTCCTACTCTAAGTTGTCTGTGATCAACATAATCATATGACTTTTTTCATGCGGCTGAATGAAGCGCGTTTAAAAAAACAAGTGAAGTATTTTATTTACAAAAGTCACCAGCATGTGAAAAAAAAAAAAAATACACACGTTCAAATGAAACCATAATATCCATATTGTCTTGCCTTTTCGCGACAGGCCATAATAGATACCAATGAAATAATCGATACAGTTATTGAAAATGTCTGTTCAAACGCAGTCGCTCTGGCTACAACAGCCTTATTGGTCCACCTCATTGATTTCTTACAGCATGGTGAATACTTGCAGTCTAAACGTGCAACGCTGTTTGGTCTGTTGTTTGAATCCTGAATAGCCCATAAAAGAGACAAGAACAAAGAGAAGGAAGTAGCCGGTGCAATAAAAGTTTCCCTTCACCTTATTCGTGACCATATGTGACATCCGCGTCGCACAAATTTGAGGCAAATAGAGCGCAAAAGTTGAAGGCTGTAATGTCACTCCGCCGCTGTTGTCAGCTTTTTTCCTCCCTTCTTCTTCCATTTAATATTAAGCAACGAATTGGTTGATGATGAGGTTAAACAAACAAGAAAAAAAAAAATTCTTTGGAGCACAAATTTATATAAATGTGCTTTCAACCCACAGAGGGAACAAACTGAGGAGCAGATGTTGGAAAGGTTTTTTTTTTTTTTTTTAACTTTTTTTTTTTATTATTTAAAAAAAAAAAAAAAAAAAAAAAAGAATTGTCTTCTTTAGCCGCAACATGAACGTTTGAATTAGAATTTAAACAATATAAATGAAACACCAAATGTGATAAATGTAGTGTTTGGTAGTGAGTGTTACTTTCTTAATTTGTCTCTCTCACGGTGTCAGGGACAACATGTGCACAAGATTTGTGAAAGTCTTTGTTCCATTATTAACAATTTCTGCTGTCATCGCCAGTCCACCGTTTACTGATTATGGGGAGGAAAAAAAAATATTTTAAAAATCAAAGTGAAAACATTTCAATGTGGTTATTTCAACTTTTTAAGAAAATCAAATCTAAATAATTTTGGATTTTGAAAACACAGATTTTTTTTTTCCCGTAATTGTTGTTCAGGACACCCCTCTTCTTAAAAAACACGCTGGTCCATAAAAAGTTCAGGTTGTAAATAAAAAAGGCTGAACAGTGAAGCCAATGTGTGGACTGGAGAGGCTGGAATGCAGCGGCGGTTGTGCCAGTGTGCAGAATTAGAAAGGTCATTCTTTCCCTCGAGTTTTAGTGTTTTATTGCGGCCCGAGAGGCAAATCACATGCGCGGCTTTTGACGCAGAGGGGGAAAAGAAGCCGTTTGGTGCACGTTTCCACGATCTTCCGGGGCTTATTATGACCAGCGAGGTATGAAAAAAACCAGGAAGGTCTAAGACGAAAATAATAAATTATTAACAATACCCCGGAACTAAGTGCTAACCAGTGAAATTAATAATCTGCATTAATAATTTATTTATGAATAGTGCATGCTCTTAATTTGTAGTAATCTAAGTGAATTTACAATGAAGCCAAAAGAAATACATCAAGCATAACGCAGTGTCTATTATTATTATTATTATTATTATTATTATTATTATTATTATTATTATTATTATTATTATTATTATTATTATTATTATTATTATTATTATTATTATTATTATTATTATTATTCCTATTGACGCAATTGATCATTTAGATTTACGTTTTAATTAGTTTCTCTACTGAAGGCCTAACTTTTAACAGCCCGCTCCCCTACACCACTGCCACAGGGCCCTTTTACTTCCCCATGAGCCTCTATCGCTTCTCTCTCTCTCTCGCTCTCTCTTTGTGCAAATGCACGTCAATATCCAGCATCACAACATCAGTCAGTATTAGTTGTATGGGACCTGTAAAATTTCTACATTATCAGCCGTGATTAAAAACAAAGCACGGGAGGCAAAGTCTGGTCAGTCCTTGATGCTTTTTCCTCTCCCCCGCCTCTAACCTTACTAATAAGGAGTAATTCACATACTAACAATGTAAAGCCCTCTATAAGCACTTTACCATCGCTGGCTAGCCCAATTAATGTCCGGAAGTGTTCGACTTTATGCTCGTTAAGCACTCAGGAAGCTGTTGCCCAATGAGCGCATGTTGATCCACACATCATAAATTATGACCATTAGAAGGCAAAATTTTTGCTCTGTCGGGATTTGTAAGTGAGGTTCTAAATGTGGTGATGCGGACAGATTCATGACTTCATGGAGTTTTATGTGACCCTATCTCTGGATTTAAAAACACTGCAGGGCAAAACAATAGACTGTGGTTTTCCCCTCTTATTTTAAACCAAGATTTACCTAACAATCCAAATGGCATGCATTAAATGGACTCTCTCTTTCTTCTGTTTCTTTTCCTTTCTTCCTCTCTCTCTCTCTCTCTCTCTCTCTCTCTGCAGGCATAGATATTGGGCAGCAGCGGACACGATCCATTGCAACAACAATGTTTCATAAGGGAAAAGCAAACAACGTGTGTAACAGTAGGTTATAAGACTTTAAAGGCTTCCACAACGAGGCTTTGCCAATAATTGTGCTTTACAAGATCGAAAACGCAGGAGTGCTGAGCTTCAGCAGGGGACACACTCACATGAAACCACTTTACAACACAAACAATATTTTGTCTCTGCACAGACAATAATAAAACAGGGGGAGCGTTTCACCAAGCTGAGCCTTGAGAAAATAACTGCTTTCAACTTCAAATGCAGACACACACACACACACACACACACACACACACACACACACACAGAGAGAGAGAGAGAGAGAGAGAGAGAGAGAGAGAGAGAGATAAAAGATAGAAATACCTTTTGCAAAACACACACACTGCTTTGTTTTGTTATACAATGTAGGCAACACATATGCTGTATCCCTTGTATGTAGTATTAATAGTACACACACACACACACACACACACACACTTTATCTCTACTGTTTCTCATGCTGATAATATTTTTGAAATTAATCAGAATTTCTAGTGTTTTGTCAAATGTTGGCAACACATCTGAGCCCTGAAGTGTGTGAGCTGTATGATCACAACTTGGCACCATACACGTAGCAGCCCATGACCCATGATTTACAATAGACGCGCGCCACTGTTCACTAATGCTAAATAACTATTATTGTACTTGGTGGTTTTGGTGACAATGAGGATATCTGCTGTTATATATATTTTGTGTGTGTGTGTGTGTAAATAAAATCACATGCTAACCTCTAACATTGTCGTCGGTGATTATGTCACAGAGCGATATCTCACACAGATCAAGACATATCGTTATATCAGAGCAAAAAAAAAAAAACAAACAAAAAAAAAAAAAAAAAAAAACGCAAAGCTGACGAATGTCCCCTGCTACCAAAGTGACAACAGCAAATCAGACACTCAGAGACGCTCCTACGTGTCAGCTCATGCAGTTTACTCGCGGGCAGCAGTGTATCAGTTGGGTCAGCTGACATCCGCAGTGAACCGCCGCCGAAACCCAGCAGCCATAAACAACAAGCCTCAACACCCGCCCACTTCCACATGCAGTGCCTTGTGGTCGCTAGGGGGCACTGCCGAGGGCGATCAGTGTGTGTCAGTGTGTACATATAGGACTCTGTGTGTGTATGTGTGTTTGTATGTGAGTGTGTCCACCGTGCGCGTGCGTGAAACTGCGTATACATGTTATTCTAGTTCTTGGCATTGACTGGATATAACAAGTGACAACAAGTACGAAAAACAAGAAATAATTAGAGCGCATCAATCAGCTGTGGACGTAATTTGTCACTGCCTTGTCAGAGGGGCCTCTGAGTGATGAGAAACTTTACTATCAGCAGGCAATTTATTACCAATTTATTAACAAACTGGCACAGCATCTCCACAATGATCAGCTAATGATAGTTAGAGCGATAAGTAAACAGGCAGGTGCTGCTACACACGGTCAGGAAAGCTACAAATGACAGACGCTCTAAGGGCACAAGCAGCTTCCCAGGCTACAGGTCAGGTCACAACTACACATTACACACAGTGTCCAGCCTTCACATGATCCCACACACTGATTCAGTCATGATATCAACCCCAGAAAGCAGCAGCAGACTCATTTCCCAGCAAATCAAAAACACAGCCACAGACAAGAGTGTGAAGGAGCGATAGAGAAATAATGTGCTCTTACCTCCGTAGTTGTTGGCTTCTCTCTGGTCCAACACAGCAGCTGAGGGGTCACGATGGCGAGTGGGAAATATCAACACAGCGCACATCTCCCGCGTACTGTTTGGCTGTCTTCACATCCTCCGAGATAAGGAGCTTATGGAGGCAGATGGTGTCTGTTTGCCGGGAAAAGTCTTTTTTTTTCTAGCAGGGCTTTGCTTGCTCCTTTTCCCTACCCAGTCGCGGCTTTATTGCCTCCGTTGGGGGGTGTTGGGGGGGCAGACGCAGGCAGCGGATGGTAGAGGCGGCGACTGTCCCGAAGATCCCTCTGTCAGGAAGTCGGAGATCGGATGAATATCACACGAAGCAGCGCCAAAATGACAGCACAGTGTATTTATGTTAGAGTAAAGAAAAAAAGACGTTTCTACGCCCCAGCTTAGTCTGCTGCTGATACAAGGGAAGGACCAGAGAATAGACAACAGCATAAAGTTCATGTTCATAGAGCGTGTGCCACGTGGCTCGCTGCAGCCAATCGCAGAAAGGATTCAGTCGTAAACTTTTATTACTCAGCTGTAAATTTCTCCCCTTTAACAACCAGGAATGTTTGCACCCATCTTTCCCTTTCGTTTTTTTTCGATTTAACAAAACTAAAAATGGCCACACGATGTAGAGCACGACGTTCAATTTTCCCATATGTGACTAATTAGACTTGCTTTTTTTTTTTTTTTTTTTTAAGATTGACAGTTTCCTTTGGTGGACAAGCTGTGTACCATCATGTACCCAAGCCAAACGGGAAATGGGAAAATAAAAAAAAAAAATGTGAGTGAGAAAGAGAGGGAGGGTAGACCGGAAGAGAGAGAGAGAGAGAGAGAGAGAGAGAGAGAGAGACGTCTAATTAAGCTTAAATTACGTTAAACTATGTTTCCATATTAGGGCCTCAGTCTCACTGTCTGGTTCTCAGGATGGATTACATGGCAGTAATCAAATGTCAGACTTTACAACTCCACACATAAGGCGTCAACTACATGCTCTAGATGCTCCAGGACCAAGTACAATATTCAAATGACACTAGATTATATACTACTAGATACTAGATTCTTATAGCCTGATTTCTCTAATCGGCAACAAAGTGGCCTCTTTATCTTCTCTCTTTTTTTGGAAAAGCAGCTATAACGTGGAGTTTGAGGCTCTACAGACAACACACACATCACATGAGATATTAAAAGCTTCTGACAAGAAATCAACATGCACTGTTAATCTGCTTCACACCTTCCAAAAGATTATATATATATATATATATATATATATATATATATATATATATATATATATTTCTATATTATAAACACCACACACGAGAAATGTCTCAGAAATGTATAGAAAATATATTTTAAAAAAATACAAGACAAGCATTGAGTCTTTGTTAGACATTTTCTTCACCTTCAGCAAATATACTGCATCGAAATACATGTTTTTTTTTTATATGAGATTGAAGAGGATTCAAGATGGAGAGAACAAAAGAGGAGAAAGCGTTTGATTTAAGTCTAACACGCAGATTATATCTCACACTTTAAATCACGCAGAGCAAGGCCTCTCCCTTTCTCAGAAAAAGAAAAAAGACATGTCGTCTCAGTAACAAATAATAATAATAATAAAGAAAAAAATAGTAAATAATAATAATTATAAAGAAAAATGTGTTTTACATACTTAGATGAGCGGCGCATCTTGTCCTTGCAGGCCGTGATCTCCACACTGAGCCTCGGCACAGACAAACAAAGGATGCAGACCCATCCGAGCCGTGCATTTACACCGCCAATAAAGTTTACAGCAGGTACACTAAAGTTTATTGGTAATGTCAACACTGTGGTAAAAGCACACACACACACACACACACACACACAGTCTCTCTCTGTGTATGTGTGTGTGTGTGTTTCTCTCACACACACAAAGGGCCACATCCGTGGTGCAGAATAGCTGTGACTTGGGGACACATCCGGAATTTTCTAAAGACGACAAGCTCTCAAATAGAGAAATAAACATCCTGAATGAAAAGGTTTCTCTTTGACGCAACATTGTTTCATTCAGAAGAAAAGATAGGATGCTAAACTGAAGGAGGGTGTGTGGAGAGAAGCAGGGGGGAGCCCCTAAATTGGAGATATGGAAGACATGTTCCTATTTGCTTACGTGGTATTCGTCTGGAGTTACACCATGAAGGAATGCTGACTTTTTATTAAAAAAAGAGTTTGCAGTACAAACATTTAATCGAAAAGCCTGTAATTCAAAACTTTCGATCAGATTTCATTCGATAGATTATAATCAAATGTGACATTATCAATCAAACACAATACATTTAGCAGCTCTTATGTTCGTATTTACATCTGAATTTTATTGGGAATAATCCAAATACATCTATCAGCTGATTAAAAAAAAACAAAACAAAACAAAGATGCAGCGCCTCTTTTTCCTGTCTCAAAAAAAAAAACCGCATAATTCAATCTAGATCTTATTATTGTCCCCAAAATTGTATCACCTAGCGTTATATAATAATAAATAGCCAGATAGAGACTCTTGGAATTAAATGAAAAAGATATAGTAACTAACAGCAATAACGGTCCTCTGACGTAAACCACCTGACTATTTGCATCCACAGTGTCTCATATAAACACATGGAACGGATCAGCTCAGCTTTATTCAAATAGTAGAGAACAATAAGATAACTGAGCGGTTAAAAAAGGCAGACGGAGCACACAAACCAGGAGCTCTGAATAATTTAGATGCATGACACTGAAACGAGTCCACGGAGAAACGACACTGTTAGCCGATGGAGAAGTAGCTCTGACTGGTGCTATACGTTTATATTTGAAGAGTCAAAATCGAAAAATAAAAATATAAAAAGGGGGGCGCAGGAGTAGAGCTTTAATGATAATCAAAAAATGTAAAAATACATGTCGCATTTCAGTTCTGTGCAAATGAAATTCTGTTTTACATTGAAGGTGGAAGAAGAAGAGGAAGAGGATGAGGTCGAATTACACGTTTTGAAAACGAAGGATCAGATTTCTACGAATGTAATCAAGCAATAGAGTGCAGCCATATTACCAAATGAAACAAACAGTTCAATTGACCCATGTAGTTGAGGCATATTGTGCTGTTTTGGGGCGGGAGACGTAAATATTATTCAGTTAAATTTTTATGGTGACTACTCAACTCAATTTAAGTCTTAACAGTCACCATAAAGTCAGCAGCAGCAGCTGGAGGAGATGAGACACAAGGTGTTACCTGCACTTGGCCTCTCATTCGCTTTGATAGTGAAAAAAACTCTCTGCTGCTTTCCGGAAGGTTTTTCTCAATCTGGACACCAAGCTTTCAGCTTCACAAACCTTGCATGGTATAGACAGATAAAGCCTCCCTCATGCTTTGCCATTATTTAGTCTGATTATTAACAGAACGCGCCAGATGTTTGTTAACCTCATCTCAAACAGCCATTATTCATCCCAACATTCATTAAGAAAAGCTTCGCGTCCTCCCTGAAGAGATGAAGTTTCTTATTAAAGGGGATGAATCAAATACGACTAAGGCTTTAGAGAGTGCGCATGCTGTGAATGGGATTCGCAATCTTTCCTTAAAAGGTAAAGGGATACATCTGCAAACGCAGGTCTAGTGCTTTTTTCTTTTCTTTCTTTTTTTTTTTTTAATCGAATAAGTTGCAAAGTTTAAATTAGACAAACTTTAGACAAGAGGTGATTCAATATGCCAGCGCTTTCTCTTCCCTCCTGCCGCCGCCAGTAAATGTTTCAAAGACATATGGGCTGAAAATCAAAGCATCATCAAAACATCAACGTTGTCGTACGTTTTGCCATTTCCCCTTGTTGAATTGTTCTGATTATTTGAAACAAACTGCATGTGGAAACGTTTTTCGATATGAAAAGTGAGGAATTAAACGGAGCTCTGGGCGTCTCTTGTGGAATTTGAAAGGTTTATAACTTGTTAAAGGTAACAGCAGCAAAGTGGAGGAAAAACAATAAAAGAAATATTTGGTAAATACGTGGACCACTTCACATTTCAGTCCACGCATGTTTGCGCCTCATTTTAATGTGCGTGCGTGTGTGCGAATGAAAAAGACTAAACCACTGGGTAAGTGGGCTTGTAGCAATAAAAAACAGAAATGATCGTGAGCCATCTTGTTTATTTGTGATTTTACATCAACAATGGCGGGGGACACACAATTCCGTCTTTTCACAGGAGAAACACCAGGAAACGAGCATATTGTTAACATCAATATATAACAAGACGTACATAAAGATTATATTCAGTGCAAAACAACTACGCTATATCACCAGCACATTAAAATAAAAATTCCCTTACTTTTAAAATCGTTGTAATTGTAGCAGGTATTATCATACACAGTAAATGTGCGTTATAGGCAGTTTTAGTTGTTGGGGAAATAGCTTGCAATCAAATCAGAGCGATGCCATAAGTGTGGAATATAAATTCTGCAAAGGCAAGGCTCTGAGTGTAGGTAGTGCCATGGTACAATCTCAAACTTGTTTGCTTGGCTTTGAGCTAATTGTCTTCCCAAGACTCACAAATTGTCTTCAACAAGTGTATATTGAATATTGGGTAAATGCTACATACATAACTTAATAATATAAGGTCGATATAGAACACTTTAAAATTAAAACCATATGAAATCTCTATATTCAGAAATCTCTATTGCAATTTCCCCAGGTTTAGGTAGCATCAAAGGATTTCAAACGATTGCATTTCCCTGGTAATCCTAGAAAAAGATGTCTGAGGAGCTAATGGCTATCTTTGTCTAGGCCATTCACATGAAAACGAGTAAAACAGTAACAGTAACAATTAGAATAATAAAACGTGTGGGTTATACACGGGCTGACAGCCAATGTAACTGCTGCGATGATGTTTGAACACTTACTACTAAGTTATAGGCCTACATCTCACTTACGGTTTCGCAAAGGTTACTCTGAAATGATGTTGTTGTTGTTGTTGTGTTTTTTTGTTTTTATTTTTTTAAATGTAGGCTATAATCTATTTACAACACAGGTCGGCGTTGGTCATGTTTTGATCTTATTTGGCTATGCTTTTTGATACAGTTATTATTATTAAAAGCAAAAAAAAAAAAAAAAAAAAAGATTTATTTATTTATTTTTTGTAAAAAATAGCTAAGCCATTTTCCATCTAACATGCGTTTTATTAACCCCCTTCTTTCGCAAAAAAGGGCGACAGTTCTACCAAAGGAAGAAAAAACGGCTACAAGCGTGTGTAGCTTCTACAGAAAACAAAAAAAGACAAAAAAAAATCCAACTGGTATTGCGGATCATGTTAGGATAATGGTGAGAAGGGTAAAATTTTTGTCTATTTATGACAGCAATATTGGTGGGATTCCTGTTCCCTCTTGACAAAATGAAAGGGTGGTCATAAAGTTAACGCTCTCTGCCTCCTTGTGACTCTTCGTCTGTTTATGGGACCTCTCTTTTTTCTCTTTTTGTCAGCCATATAACCATAAAAAGGACCATAAAATCACTCCTTGGTCTCTTCTTTCTCTTCCGCTTCTTTCTCTTCTGCCTCTTCCCCTTCACCGTCCTCGTTGCCCTCTTCCTCGGCCTCGGCTTCAGCCTCTCCTCTCTGACCCGGAAACTTGTCTTTGTTGTTCTCTTTTTTCCACTTCATCCTCCTGTTTTGAAACCATATTTTCACCTGCCGCTCAGTGAGGCTCAGGGCGTGGGACACCTCGATCCTTCTCTTGCGGGTCAGGTAAGGGTTGAAGAGAAACTCTTTCTCCAATTCAAGAGTTTGGTAGCGACTGTAGGTTTGCCTTCCATTCCGTCTTCCTGGGGCTTGAATAAAATAAAGCCAGAGGTTAGCTGGACCGACCACGGTCCCCCATAAAAAACATTGAGAGATGACTTATAATTAATTCTGCATTTACTTTTATTCCACCCTCAGCATGGACACTAATCGTTCAGCACTTTAAATAGCGCTCACCCCTACCACTACACAGTCACTCACTAGCGGGGCAAGCCTTCATTTTCAAGTGTAAATTGTGTACAACAGCGTTACCCCATTAACTGTAACAACACGATGCAACTGACATAATATTACGTGTAGAATTTAAAATGAATATTCCTCTTAGTAATAATAATCATTTTCACTGACGTTTGTGCCATTCACAGTTTTTGTCTGCAGGAGCCTGATGCAACTTTTACACCCACCTCACTGAAGAGTTACTGGGTGAGTGTGATCAGACAGTGTATCTCTCTCTCTATGTATGTATATATATATATATATATATATATATATATATATATATATGTGTGTGTGTGTGTGTGTGTGTGTGTGTGTGTGTATCAAAAATGAGTATGGTTAAAAAATATGAATTCATATTTCTAGCCATTTAAATTATGAAATAAGACACATATTCTATATTTAAACTACAAACATTTGTATGGTTTTCCTCACTAGCAACAGGGCCTATAAGAGCCTGATAAAGATTTTCAGACACACACACATACACACACACACAGACACACACATACCCATACACACACACACACACACACACACACACACACACACACACACACACATACTCAGAAGAGAGAGGGAAAAACAGAGGATCCACACATGAGTAAAAATAAGAAGAGAAAGAAAAGTATGAAACGACAGAGATGAGATAAAGCTTCACTGTAACAACAGATGGGAACAGGCGAAAGATAAATCTCTGTGTGAGCAGATAGAAATGCAGCTTACACCTGTGTGGAGTTAATGTAGCCTGATAGCCTGAGCAGGGTGATCCATGAATGGAAGAGGTAATATCTACAAAGCCCTTATGATTATGGTTGTATAAGCCTGAGCCACATTGGGCCTGTGGGTCACATTACCCCCAAACCCCTAAAACCCAGATTCTGGATAATCGGGGTAACGGTGTCTTTTCAGCTCTCCCTCCTGTCACGCTGCATGCTTACTGGTGTGTGTGGTACCTTCATATTTTAAACTATGACTTATTCATCTTTCTCTCCTAGTGAGTTTTGAGTTCGTGAAATATCTTATGTGAACGATAATTGACTTCAAAGAGATGGTGTCATGAGCTGTGATCAGCTATTCAGTGTGTTTTAAAAGCAACATTTCAGCCCTGTATAGACATGTGCTGCAGAGTTACAGCAGCCTGCAGTACAGGTTGTATGTGCCCCATCATGTTCCCTGACTTATTTCGTTTTATAGTTTAGACACACACTCATATACACTCAGGCATATTTAGCACACATGCATACAAACACACAGGCAGACGCACACTCACGCACACACGCGCCCGCACCGAGTAACACAGAAAGAATAGGAAATAATTGTATTATTCTGACCGTGGGGTCTCATCCAAGGAAACATAAGACTGGGAGAGGAGTTTTGATTTAAGTGGCCTTGTCCTTCTCCGGGGTTAGAGCTGCTCGACGATTTACAGTCTGGGTATTGCGCTAGGCTTGCGTCTTGCTGGGTACCATAAAGCGTTTGCCTCGGAAGAGCTTCATATCCATAAAATTTCGTTGCGTCTCCGTGGCAAGCCAAAGCGCAGGGGTTTTGCTGGTATCCGGGGTTGGAGATCCCAGTGGTCCCGTGGTGGAAAAAGTCCTGCACATGATGGGACGGGTGCTGAAAGCCCGGTGCAGCTGCTCCGGGTCCGTAAACCAGCGTGTGGCTGCGGGCAACGCTTTGTGGAAACCTGCAGTCGTAGTAAGTTGGCTCCAGTGACTCGCCGCCTTTGTACTTAGAAAAAAGAGGGTTAACAAAATAGGAGCTCATGTTTAGTTATCATCAAGCAGACGGGCTCTCTCGCAGTTGAATATCTCCTTTAGGATGATGGCAGCCTTTTGTTTAGGGTCCCAACTCGCACAGCGCACACAGGCAGACAAACCGGAACTAGGAGAAACGCTGCCCCTTTGGACAATCTACGGCAGCTCACTCTCTCTGAGCCGTTCCTCTCATCGGATTTCTCTCGCAGTCGTGAGTGGGTTTTTTTCCCCAGGTTTTTTCGGATTCAAACCCGGCTCATGGCATGTGCTTTGGATGCGCGTTAGCTAAGGTTAAAGCTGGCTTGCTCGACCGGCACAGTCACAGACGCTGCCCTTTTCTTTCTTTTTCCTTTTTTTTTTAGCTTCCCACCCAACCACCCCCACCACAAGCGCTCCCCCTCCCCTCCACCTCCCCCCACCCCTTCATCTTTCTGCGACCGGTCAGACGTGGGCCCTACGTATATCCACCTTGAGAGGAGCTGCACTAATCATAACCAACAACCCAAGAGGCTTTAAATGTGATCAATGTTATATTTATCACAAAGAGCTTTGTTATAAGCTGATCCATGGAGTTGTGAAGCGGTTAAAATATAAAGACTATGAAGCATGATGCATTCCCACTATCGTCTGGATTTATAGTTTAGCTTGTTGTCTTTGCATGGAGGTTATGGGGTGTATAAACCAGGACAGGATTCCGTCTTTATAAACGGATAAAACAGATTCGAGTTGTTGTGTGTCCTCTCAGGCCCTACTGAAGGTTATATACTAATTTCTAACAAATCTAGGTGACTTTTTGGGGGGGCTCAAGTGGATCAACATACCATTTTGGGAGTTTATGAAGACGAAAATGGGACATAAAACACAACTAATAATACTAAAATAAGCAAAAAGAAAAGTCTGAAGCTATGACACGCGGGCCGACAAGTGAAGTAATGCAAGACAAAACATCCTCCTCGGTGTAATCGAGTAAAGACCAGAGCGACTTGCACCACGCGCTGTAAAACACCGACACACGCAAATATAAACACGACCTATGAATACTAGGTGCCACTTACTGACCCCGTAAAACCGACAAGGATAAGCAGTAAATCTCCCACGTGGAGGAGTTCATAAAAATTTACATTGGATGTTTAGCTACAATCAGCGCGCGCACTATTCCCAGCTCAATAGTTGTACGGTCTCTCTCTCCAAATATGCCAGTGTGGTTTTTGTGGGGTTACTGACGTTTTATACACATCATCGTAAAATATGAAAGGCGCACTGGGCGAATTTATAGACCTTTCACACTCTATAAATATGCAGATTGCCAATCATTGTTGCACACTTCTTGGGACTTTAAACTGCTGGTGCAGACGTTACAATTGTCGATATTAAGGATACTAATGAGCAGGTAGCTCTTTTAAAAACAAACTGTGTAATGGCTATGAAGATATGAATACCATCATTACTATTTCAAAGCTGCTGTGTTGTTGTTATTTATGGTTTATTGTTGGGTGTATATTTATTGTATCAATGTGATATTACTGATGCAATTGTTTACAATCTGACTGTTATTAAAACCATTTTTATGCATTTAAATGCAAATCCTGCCTCTTTATTAATAACTGTTTTTGTGTTCGTTTGTTTGTTTTTTGTTTCTGTTTTTTTTTTATTTATTTATTAATATTTTTTCGTTTTGGCAGAAAGGTATTTAAATTATGTTTTATTTTGAGTGTACACAGTGGAGAAATAAACCAAAAAAATTAAATTAAATTAAATTAAAAATATAGACACCTAAATCTCGGTCTAAATGTAGATATTTTGATTTTTTTTCAAGTAATATTTGTCTGTGCACGATTATATAATTTGTAACGACTACAAAACAAATGCCATAACAGCAACCATTAACTCATAAATCCAGTGCCATTCAGAGATTTTATTTAACTTAACAAAAGCTACATTTAGTATATAAAAAACTGAAAACACGAAATAAAATATTCAACAAAATAAATAAACATGTAGTCACGCAGGCATCCTGTGCCCAACACAACAACCGCCTCGCTACATTCCGGTGTGTTGCTCTGTGGCCTATTACACAAAATGCGGTGGGTGACCATATCTGTCATTTTGTCATCGATAGGTTACTCTTCATTCTTCAGCCAAGCCACAGAGCTGTAAAAAAGCCCTTCAACATGCAGTCCCACGGCTCAAAACATGGACCAACAGCGTCATCTAGTGTCGAGATGTAACCCTAGACATGAATGAATCCACCAATCAGAAACAGCTGTGATGTGGACAGAGAGGGTCTCCCCGTTTGCCCATTTGTGCAAATCTTGTACGTTTCTTGACTATTTTTTAAAATAAAAGAGCTGTCTGCCACCACATCAGTAACTACATATATTCAAGCATCGTCTGTTTCACCACAGACAAGAAATAATCACCGGTCTCTATCTTTTCCGGCCATGGCCTATACCTTATATCTCTATTATAAGAGATACTATTGCTCTGTAGCACTCATATTTATGAACAATAACTATTGACGTTTTCCCATCTAATTGTAGGCTAATAGACCACTCATGTGATGAAGTGCAGGGGGCTGCGGCTGGCCCATCAGGCAAAAAAAAAGTCCCCTGAACAGTGCGCATGACTCTCCTTTGAACGAGTCCAGCACCACCGTCCATTAAAACCATAAAGTAATTTAGCCCAGACGTCTAGCCAGTTAGTCGAGTTTGCTTTGTTCGTCTGCATTTGAGACAAACAGCCGTGCTCCAACAGGAGCTGTAAAACTGGCATTTTTGTCCGAGCCGAGCGGAAATGCGCTGGATTGGGCTTTGAAATTACTGCATCCTGTCCGTATTGTTTGCCACCACAAAAAGGCAATTTAGGCCTACCCCAGGAAACAAATGCGAGAGACATGGGAAACTGTCTCTCACTTAAAATTCACTCTCAGATGTTCTATTCGTCCATGGATGAAGCGAAAGTAGGAAAAAAAAAAAATACCAGCGATCAATAAACCTCTATGGAAAAGCTATTAATTTAGGGGAAAAAAATTTAGTAGGATAGTAGTGGTTAATATAGGTTACGTTTTTTGGAACATGACAGCGGTATGGATATTTATTTATTTATTTATTTATTTTATTTACCTTTAACATTTATAGGCCATTGACCTATTAAATAAATGTCGTCCATACCCAACGCTTTGGTTTTTGTTCTTATAAAAATGTTTTATGCATTACCTAAATTGAAAAACAACGTTTAACCAACATGGTTAAGGTACAGCAGCTTATCCATATTAGTAAAAGCGTAAACACAAGAGCTTTACTAATTATCCGCCGTAAAACTAGTTTCCGGAGAAATGTTCTTTTTTCTTATTACAATGAGCCAAATGCAGCTATTTATGTGATGATTTGATGCGTACACACACATCACATATATTGTTTACGCAAAGCCATAAATGTATTCTGTTGAGGCTGAAAAGGAGGCTAATTAAGAGTCCAATTTAAAGCGACTGTCGAGTAAAATGAAAACAATGCCTTGTTGCTAAAGTCTCAACTTTCGCTGACACCGTTAAAGTTTTCGTCTTCGCCATTATTTGGCATTAGGGGAGCTCATTTCTTTTTAGGCCTTAACTGTAGCTGCAGGAATGCTCGCCGGCCAAAACATATTAGACGAAGAAATGCGGAGGCATAATTATTTAGAAAACATTCATCTGTTTGCAATATGTTGCATAATGACTTGGTTACCCCTCCTTTTCTGCGGTTTCTTTTTTTCAAATTAATAAAATATTTGAGTTGATACAAAATGGGATTGTGTTTTGTTGGGGCCCTCTCTGCAGTCGTGTACTACTACTAATTGCTAAAAAGCGCTCGGTTGCGAAGATGATATCCACTTTTGAGTTACAATAAATACAGAATACAAGCACTTAAGTGATTATGTTTATATTTGCAGAGTTCTATATCTACACTCTATAATTAAACTCGTAGACTACAGTCCAAAAAAAAAGAGAAAGATGCACAAATACAGCAACAACTATCACAAAAATACAAGACAGACAAATCCAATCGCAGATGTTTCTGTTTCTGTACAAAATACTGCACCTGCACAACAACTTACAAAGGAAATAAACATGAAAGAAAACATTCACATCATAAATTATGTTTTTTTTTCGTGAAATTCAAATGAATTCAAGTATTCTCTCTCTTCGGACAGTTTTAACGTATCCAAACCGTGCTTGTGTAATTTCTCTTACAAAAAACATAAAGGTAAAAGCCTAGTTTTGAAGTGAAAGCAGGATGTAATATCGCTTTTCTCTTTTTTCTTACTTTTTTTTCTTTCTTTAACATTGTGCACGAGGGGGAAAAAAACATAACATAAACAGCACCAAAACAGTCTCGAGGTTAAGGTTAATACAAAATTCAACCAAGTGATAAATATGAAGAGGAGGAAGGGGAAGAAGAGGGGGCATCATTGTGTGTTTTGGTACATCTGTGCTGTCCATGTGACTAGTGGTTATTATGGTTGTTTTCTGACTGCAGTCCACATTATTGTTCTTTGCTGTCGCTCTTTTCTTTGTTCATTTTCTTCATCTTCATTCGCCGGTTCTGAAACCAGATTTTGACCTGCCTCTCGGTCAGATTCAGGACCCTCGCGACCTCGTACCGGCGGTCTCTTGTAAGATACATATTGAACAAAAACTCCTTTTCCAGTTCGAGAGTCTGGTACTTTGTGTAAGGGCATCGCTTCTTCCTTGTAGAGCGGGCATGTATCCAATTTGCCACAGGGTTATCTGCAAATGAAAACCATAATAATAATAACAATGATGAAGGCATGAATGGCAACAAGGAACAACACAGTGATTGTGTCAAAACTGAAACAAAAGACTACACCATATTAATATTAAACCTCTAGAAAACAATTCATATTAATTCTGTGAGCTATAATTAAAAAAACAAAAAAACAATAACAATGTAGAATTACACACAGGTTGATGTTTACCATTAAAGCTATGGTGATAGTAAACACAGTAAAGATTCTCAGCTTCAGACTATCCAAATCCTGCACTGATTTGCCTCCTTGTCCCTTTAACTTGTGAGTAACACCATCGTAAAATACTCAATGCGCGTATTCACTTTATTGGCCCATAAAATGGCCCGTAGTTCAAGCCGTTACAGGTCCGTGGTGAAAGTCCTCGAGTGGGCTATGTCCCTACATTCCTCAAGTTGGTTGCAAGGGTCATGTGAATTTGCTTTTGGACCCAGAGAGGAAAATAAATATTCATATGCAACTATATACATATGATATTCCCATTGTAACGTGGATGGATAGTGTATTTTTTTAACCACTGGGGATCCAATAGAAGTAAAATGTGGCTCACATAAAAAACAGGACTGAAAGGCGGCTTATGAGGCTTGATGTGCCGTATGTGATGGCACAGGGTCAAAATATGGTCGTAAAAAACGCCATAAGACATTTACTGATGAATATTGATTCATCTGTCGGGTCTCCGTTGTTCACGTTTTTAAGCAAAGAAAAAAATATCTTGCATGTTTTTCACATTATGCAACATCCTTCCAAATTCAACGTCTTCCTGTAGGTTTGAGTCCATGTTTACAACCCCGTCTGGTTTTATAGCCCCAATATTAGCCTAGTAGCGTTTGTCTTTTATAGTTCCTAAAGCTTTCCCCCCTCTAGCAGAGGCGATTCAGAGCCGAGCAGAAAAGGAGGAGGATGAAACAGCTTATAATTTCACTCTATGCGGGACGTTAAAATGCCTCTAAGCAAAAGTAGTTTTAACACAATCCAAAACCAAAACTCCCACCCGGCCGTGAAAGACTGTAGGAGCTTGAACTTACTCGGATCGAGCTCCGGCTTCTCGTCTTTATGTTTTCCTGAAGCCAGGAGCTCCGACTCGGGAGAAGGGATATTCTGCTGCGTCTTGTCTCGCATGTCAGTGGATGAGCAGTACAGATAATCCGTGTAGGTCCGTCCGCTGGAGCCGAGACACTCTCCGGCTCTGTGCTCCTGAAAGGCATCGGGCTTCAGCCCATAGTGCCTGCTGTTCCCCGGATAGCCGTGGAAAGGCACGGCGCCTGATATCGGTTCCAGCCATGACCGCATATACCTCGAGTCTGTGCCTAAATGAGGTTGGTGACTGTATGGATGGTAAACCACTGATGACTGGGAGTGTACAGGGGCCCAGGAGGTGGAGAAGACGGGTGGCTTGGGTGCGAAGCTGCAGGAAGGATAGTCAGCACACTCCGGTACTAGGGACGTCGGACGAGGGCCGGCTGGGTGCGAACCGGGCGCCGAAAACCGAGTTGCTGCAAGGACATCCTCGTTTTCATGGTTGATCAAGGAGTCCACATAATAATTACTTATGGGACCCGTGGTCGACATGTCGAAGCTTCCCCGGCTCTTTTACATGCATCCGATTATTATATGGAGTGTATGTGTACTTTTTTATCTAGCCATAGAACAATCAAGGCAGGTAATTATTTCTCAGCGCTTCCCTGTCTGCTATTGGCTGCCCGAGTAACACGTGATTATATTTACCCCCACAAAAATTGTACAGTGGATCAATGCGCCACTGATCCTTGGATCCTAATGCACATAAATCGGATTAAAGAATGTGCTCTTTTGCTCTTTTTTCGTGGACGTATTAGAGGTAACTTCAACAACCATGTGTTTTTTTTCGAAGAAAACATGCAGCTGTGGTGTTAACAGCGGATCTATCTCTCTCGTCGCAGAACAGACCTGCGCACATTACGTCTAAAAGCGAGCAAGGCACTATTTGATGGTGTAATCAATCTCTGTCTGGCAAAATCCACCGTAGCCCCGTGTTATTGCAAGGAATAGTATTACAGCTTTAAAGTGTTTATTGGATCGCTGACGAGTTTTATCTTTATCAAAGCAACAGCACATTTGATAAAGTGAAGGGTTTATAACTTCCCGCGTAATGCTGTTTATTTCTTCATAGAGAGAGAGAGAGAAGGAGAGCGAGTGTGAGTGAGAGGAGCTTTCATAGTAGCTACATAGACTATATATAGATACAAGCGAGACCGGGAATCAAAATACGGGATGCAGGATACTACAACAATAAAGTTTGCACATTTTAACGAGGGCGCAACAGACCAAACATTTCCTAAATGGGATCTACGGAGATAGGAGAGGAGGGGAATCGGATTCTTGACAAGCAGCCCACTACAGCAGGCTATATTCGGCTAGTGACCGTTCATGATTTTATGCCCATCAATAAATTTTAACGAGGACCATTTGATTGTTCATAAACGTGTCGTTAATAAGACTGCATCCGAGTTCCTCGCTCGACATAAAACCAACCAGCAGTGTGTGTGTGTATGTGTGTGTGTGTGTGTGTGTGTGTGTGTGTGTGTGTGTGTGTGTGTGTGTGTGTGTGTGCGCGCGCGTGTGTGAAACAATTCATATCGATCAAGAAAGGCCGAAGACAGGAAAAAAGAGGACACTGCAGAGCAGTGAAGGTAAAAAGGTTCGTTAAAGGGCTAACTAGATAAAAGCTTTCATAACAAGGATAATGTTCCTGTTGCATCTAATAGAAGGAGTTTACTGTGTTGTCTTGCAAAAAAAAAAAAAAAAAAAAGAATACTAGTGCAGCTTGTTAGTTAGCAGGCTGTGAAACAACCCTAAACTCTTCTGCGTGGTTGCAGCAAATAACCCAATACTAATAGGGTGTTGCAGGAGTAACTGAAGAAGGCACCATTGTGACGGGGAGGACAATTAGACTAATTGTAACATAAATACTAAAAGTTTAATGCGGGTGTGGAGACTCTGGATGAAGTAGATAACAGCATTGTCGGTGCGTAAGTGAATTCTAATTTTGAAAAGAAGAAGAAAAAAAGGCGTTAAATTTCTGTGATGTGGTAACTGCAGTGCAGACGCTTATTTGTGCATTTTTTTGAAAACCCAAAATGGTGTCGAGTGTAATTGTGTGTAGCTTTAATCTCACTTGTTTTCATGTATGTTATTCCACAGTGGTACTAAAGTGTAGCAAGCTATTTATTTCTTTAGGGGGTTGTATAAATGATAGTGTGCGTAATTGTTGTTTGGATGTTGGACATTTTATCTTTTTTATCTTTTCTCACTGTGGACAAGTGGTTAGTTTTGAAAAAAAAATAAGAAATGGGGCTGATTTGATTTTAAGACGAGGCAACTAAATATAAGGATGTGCAGACATGATAAGCGTTACGTTGCAAAAGAGAAATTATAGTTGTGCAACCGAACAGACCACATTTCATTTTGCTGAGATCAACTCAAACTGGGCGCACTGGCATCCATAAATGGCAATGTAGGAGAAGACAGTCTAATCACAGAGAACAAAGGGAGAAATTACAAAATAAATCACAATTTACAAGTGAAAATTATGCGTTCAGTGCATCTGTGGGAAAGTAAAACGACGTCGTTGTGATTTACAAACAAATCATGTCTCCATGTCACCAAGAACCACAAAATATCAAATTACGTTACTAATGAATGTTGACTAAATTTAACTATAGTCAAAAAATATAAAATAATTTCCGACAAATTGATATGATACTCGACATTTGTTCTTCGTGGTGCAAAACTATAAATGAAATCAGTGTAACCTGCGGATTAGGAAGTGCGATGTTTGTCATGGCTGCTGAGTTCAGATTCAACCATGAAATTTAAAAGGCCAGACGCCAGACCTTAACCCAAACGACCCAATAGATAACGCCAAACGGTGTCCTGGAGTGCGTTGACAAATGCGCAAGTCTGAGGCCGAGTCAAATATTTTCCCTCATGTTTACTGACATCAAGCCGTTGACTAAATTTAGGTTACCTCACGTCAAATCAGATCGTTTTCAACGTGTGTGTTTTGTGCAGGTTGAAGGTCTAAGTCCGTTAATTCCACTGCTGCCATTAAAGCTGAATGAAAAGGAGCTCAATGACCATTTATTACAATAACATATGGTCATATAAATACATTATATAGTCTATGTCCACGTCCAGAGTAATCCAGTGAAATCCTTTATGTCTTTTATATATTGTTCTGGGGCGTGTACGCCTCTCTCTCACTCTCTCTCTCTCTCTCTCTCTCTGTGTGTGTGTTGTGTGTGTGTGTGTGTGTGTGTGTGTGTGTGTGTGTGTGTGTGTGTGTGTGTGTGTGTGTCCATTAATCAGAACTAGATGGAATTCTTTATTTTACTATGTATCTATTCCACTGATTCTCCCATGTGTACTAAGGTATAATAATAAAGTCATAAGCATTTAAAGTATTTCTTTGTTATTTCTTGTTTGTTTTTTTTACACCTTTTCTGCGTTTTACCCCAAATGCACCAGGACATTTAAAACAAAAAACAAAAAAAACATTACGCAATCAGCGAGCTGCGTCTTTGATGCAAAGATAAGCCTTTGTCGTATTTTACACGTCCACTGCTTCTTAAACACGCCACCAGAAATAGAGACAGATATAATAAAACACATATTTTAAAAAAATGGTGATATGTGAATGCGATTAAAAAAAAACAAAAAAAAAAAAAAACAATATGCACCCTGGTGTCATCAATACATGGAAATAAAGATTAGAAATAGAGAGATAAAGGAAATGGCGTGTGCCCAAAAGTTTAAACAAATGCGAATGTGATTGTTTAGTTTAGCGTTTAGATGGACTCTGTTTGTCCACAACCAAACCGAGTAGTTTATTTGTCAATATTGACTTAAATATTGTCTATGATTAACTGGAAAAAGCGGTGGTTTACATTTAGACCGTATGGGCCTATGCGTTAAACCTAAACTGCAAAGTCATCCATATGTTTATAAGGACTCGGTCAGTATTGATAACAACACCAAGACTGAATACAATGCTACGTATCCACCACAGTATAACCCTGGCTCTGACATGTTTTATTATATTTGTGCATTTTCCATTCATAAAAAAAATTGAAGAAATGTGCATTGTGTTGTATAGGCCTAATATAATGCAAAAAGTAGGACTGAAGGCTTCTGGCTAACAACGTCACTGAAGTGGGTATCGTTGTTCTTGTTTTAGATACTGGTTGTTTATTTACAGCACCAAGCCTTCATATTTCAGTTGGGCGCTAACGGACAATACCTGACAGTGACTCACTGTTTGGATGTACTCGCGTCGCACTGCGGTGACTGACGCTTCATCATAATTTGAAATTATTGGCACAAACAACTGTTGGTGGACCTTTGCCTTAAATCCAATGTCCTCACACCAGTTAAAGAAGCCAGCAAAGAATAATGGAGGTTTCCTAAATGCTGCTGTTGAGGTGAAAATAAACAAATACAAATACAATAGGCTACGAAAAAAGGACAAAGTATTAAGGAAGCGGCTTCAATTAAGGCCTCGAATTGATCATCATTTACATTAAAGAGCAAGTGTTTAGATTCATTGAGGACAAAGTATAAATGTATGAAGTGCGAATTTTCTATTTGTATCTTTATAATCACAACTGGACAGACTGAAGATCAGATTACCTGCTGTTCATGTTTAAGTAAAGAAGATTCATCTTCATTGCCACGTCAATCTGAACTTGCTACTTGCTTCCATCAGCACCAGGCGATTTGTGCCACTGCAGAGTTGATAAATAATATAAACCCACGATTCGTGGTGTGTTTATTGATTGTGTTGCAACATGATTTTTCTTTTATTAGACACGTACAGTCATATTTGTCGGCTTCAGAGTAGCGACAGGGTGAAGCCACAACATCTATTCTTCTCATAACAGTGACACTAAATGTAATTTCCCTTTAAAAAAAATAGTCACAACAGTAAATTTACCCATGAACCTCCAGATCAAACAGGACGCTTCTCTCTCTCTCTCTCTCCCTCTCTCTCTCTCTCTCGCTCTCTCTTGCACACACACACACACAAACACACCCACAGCGCAGCTCTACCAATTAGTGTTTTATCTATCACCAACATTTGGATCATATTATACGTGCTTAAATCCCTGCATATGGAAAATTCAAAGTGGATATCAAAAAGTTATTTATAACGTCACATGTGCTGCACAGAAAGCTCCGCAAATCCAAGAGTCGCAGCGTGTGATCAGCTGAAAGGACGCAAAATTATCTGTATAGGTTCAACTGTAGCACTACTACAGTGCTCTGCATCCAAGATAACAGCTGCACGTTACAGCTTCAGACAATACAAAGACGCACGTTAATTATATAAAGTATCCATCACACTGTTTCAAAACAACTTTTTTCCCTTTTAGTAGTCCAGGGCACTTGATCAAGTCCCTCTGTTTTTCATCATAAACAAATTCTCAGACCTATTGCGAATCCATATAGATAATCTCATGTTGAGCAGGCTTGCCGCAATATAATAAAATGGCGAAGTAATATCCGTGGGATAATGATCGTGATCCTTTGAAAAGGCTCTCTGCGGCGTTTTGGCCTGAATGATGTTGCTGCGATATAAAAGCTTTGTATCCGCAAACTCCAAAATAATTCAGCTCTAATGGAAATCAATCTTAATTATTAACTGTCAAATATATATATATAACTTGAAAAGTTCCATTTCGCCAACGACGCTTGAAATAAAAAAAATAAATAAATCTGTACATTTCCCAGAAAAAGAAAATTGATGTCTCTTGTGTTTTGCATTTAATCGCCTACTAACCTTATCTTTTAAAGCGCTTTATAAAGTCCGAGGTCATTATTTTTTCCTCTATATCTTCTAAGAAAAACTTAATTTAAGCCAAACAGAAGAAAAAAGGAAAAAGAAAGGTCGTTAGCATAGTTTGTTCATGTCTGATCATGCCAGTGGCAGTAGCACATCTTGAGCCGTCCTAAGGAAGTGTCTGTCTAAAAGGCTTCAGTTCCTGTGCGCCACTACAAAGTGAATTAAATTGCTTTATGTGTATATGGTTTTAGGGTGAATCTATGCGGCTCTCGGGGCTGTTTCCACCGCTGTAAAGTCTTTGTCAGTGATGCATTCCAAGGGAGACACTCATTCACTGAGCTGAATGAAAGTGACTTTGGATTCCAGACTGTCTCTTCCAGTTGCACTGCCACCAAAGGGAGGAAGGGGGAGGAAGAAGGAGGGGGGGTGAGAGGGACTCCTTCCAGAAAAGATGCTGACCGCGCCACCAGAGCAAACTAATCCAGAAATAAATTGTTAATTGTATATATATATATAATTGTATATATTTTATATAATAATATATATATAACAATTGTAAATTGTAAATATATATATATATATATATATATATATATATATATATATAAACGTTCGGCACATCAATATTGTTAGAAATCAACTGGATTTCTGTTTAAAGTAAAACCCCAAATAAAATCGTGCCCCTCCTTGTCACGACCAGTGTACGCTATAATTTTCCCATATAAATAAATTTGTCCATCTGTGCTATAAATTACTCAAATATTTCAGCGCTACTGGAGCGTAATATAATATAATACTGAAACTACTACAGGCTGAATCCAAATACGATAGATAGAAAACAGATGTATTTGTCATTTTTAAACTTTGTATTAATACATAAAATACATTTTTTTTAAAAAAAAAAAAAAAAGAGGTCTGGGTGTGAACGCACATATTTTTTGGTCGTTAAATGGTCCATTGGGGAAAAAAGTAAATTAAAGTTTCAGATCTGCGGTAGTAAACGAATAGACAACGGTTTAAGTGTAAAAACACATAAACAAGTTGAATAAGACGTTTAAGATTTTTTTGTTGAAATTTCATTCAAACAATTAAACAAACCTATTATTTATATTTATAAATTGTAATGTGGGCATATAACTGAATGATTTGTACGATAAAGGACGTATATTTCCGTACGATAAACGTACGTAGGATTCTTGTGGAAAACATTGACTCTCAAACGGAGCCTCATTTTACATCCGCTATTGTAATATATTTTAATTTATAGTAATATATTTTAATAGTAGGTTTATTTTAAGCATAAAACATTAAAGACTTGATAATAAAACATTTTAGACGCTCTTTTTATGAGGAGCCACAAGAACGAAGACTGGCTCATGTAAGATCACAGAAATATCAATACGCGTCACTTTTCTTGTTTTACACCAAGATAAATTAATCAGAGTCAAATCTGTGACATCTTTCCAATCTTTCTATTCAGATCATCAGAAAGCAGCTAAATCCACTAAACCTAAGCAGACAGCCAGTGATGACAGATGCAATACAACACAGTCTAAAACTTTACCCCATGTTGTTTACAACCTATTCTCCTTCTAAGAGCCTCAGAAGGTTTTACAGCCCACCACAAAATAACAGCAAAGAAAGAAAACGTCTCTGTCCAAGGTATTGCAGCTCAGTTCATTTACAATGCCATTTGCGGGGGGACCTGGGTGACTATAGGGGGTAATTCAGCGGAAATTGTGCCCTTGATGAAGACGAACTGACGTAATCAAGGCAGTTTCTTGTTGCCGAGCCAGGAAGCCAACCCCAACAACATGAAACTACCTAAACCACGCTTCAGCTTCGCGCAAAAAGGGGTTAAAATCCATGGAAAGGACAATGCATGCAAAAGCCAAGTGAGGATTAACACTATCCAGCACAAAGAGAAAAAGGCGAGTACCATCACAATAAAACATACTTTATAGTCTGCTAGGCTGCAGTCAAGCTACTTATCTAACATGGCTTGTGTTAACTTAGACAGAAATGCATGTCTTGACTAATTTACTCTTTATATATATATATATATATATATATATATATATATATATATATATATATATATATATTCCTTAATGTGCTATTGTTTAATTCCATAGTAATAACTAGTACTATATATCAGCACAACACACGCTGATTCAAACAAGCAAACTTCAGTCACAGCATCATAATTTTAAAACAATGAGCATCTAATATTGTTATTCAAGTGGCAAACAAAAATCAGCAGCACGCTGACTAATATCAACAACTTGATATGAAATATCGACATGAGCAGGCATGCACCATGCGTGCCTCAAGAGCTGTCAGGCAGGCTTCCCTGACAGATGTGGCATACTTTCCCAAACAGGACACACACACACGCTTATTACGTAAAAGAAAAGAGAAAAAAATGAGTCCTACCTTCACTTGCTTCCTGCAGACGTCTTCCCGTCACGTTTAGTTATCCACGTGTTTTGTCGTGATGCTTGTTGTTATTATTGTTCCAGCGGCCGTCGCGGTCTCCTGTCCCTTTATCCACCATCTTTCTTATCTCCAGCTCCCATGAAGCTCCATTATCCCCGGGTGGAGGCGGCAGCTCCTTCCAGCCCAGCGACTCGGCTGGATCCTGCACATTGCAGTCTCTACTGTGTGGATTAGCCCTCCTCCACACACACACCTTTAAACGCATCTTTACTGCTGCAGCACATTATATTTGCAGATCATAAAATCCACCCCCAACGCTTTCCAGGGCGAACCTGACATTAGAATTTTATGACCTTGACTTACTGTGGTCACCTGGATAATATTTAAATCAACGTTATGGTCTCTCACTTCTATTAAAACTGCCATGATCTCCTTCTCTCATCCGCAGTGTCTCTCCCTCCCTCTCATTTTCACCACTATGCCAGGGGAAGGACAAAGTTGGTAATACCTTTCCGTTTCCCCCTCCTTTTTATTGTTTTGGAATCGTTTGCCATGACATAGCTCAATATCATCTTGTGCATGCACATTACACGGCGCCAATGTGCCACAGCAACAAACACTAGCCGAAAGAAGCTACACAAGTGGCAAAACATTGATTATAGCTCAGTAAAGTGAAACTGCTTAACATGCCACTACTTATTTATACACACTGTTTGAAAATGTGCCTCCTCCTTACATTCGGTTCATGTTGCAGTAGAGTTTATTATAAAGAGGTAATAACACCTCACTGTTCCAATACTGCTGCTGCTGCAAGTGTTCACCTGGAACTCAAGTCTAAACTGCAGGTTGCAGTGTTTTACAGTTGATTTAGGAAGGCACACTGTGTGTGCACGTGTCTGTGTGCGCGCGAGCGTGTGTAATGTGCATAAAAAGGGGGAAATGATAAATGATTAATGAATGCTTTAAAGGATGACTCATGCATGCGTGTCTGTGTTTGTGCCTGTCATGTTTATGCTAATGCATGTGTTGGTGTGTATACGTGTATGTATATGTGAATGTGAAGGTGTGTATCTAAAAAAAAAAAAAAGAAAAGAAAGAAAAGAAAAGAAAAGAAAAAAGAAAAAAAAGAATTAAATTTCCTCATGAGTAGTTGTAAACTGCACTATGCTCCCTTTCGCGGCTCTCCCTGTTGAGCTTCTTCAGCTTCATGCGTCTGTTTTGGAACCAGATCTTGACCTGTCTGTCGGTCAGGTTGATACTCCGGCTGATCTCCAGGCGGCGCTCCCGAGACAGATACATGTTGAACAAGAACTCCTTCTCCAGCTCCAGCGTCTGGTGCTTTGTGTACGGACAGCGCTTCTTCCTTCCACTTTTGGCTTTTAACCAGCTTCCTGTTGTCTTTTCCACGGATAAATCATCTACCAGAGCAAGAGAAACACAATAATGAGAAAGTGTAGCCAAATCCGGGCGGTAAATTGTGCGCAGAGATCATCTGCAGCTCTATAATCTACACCAACACACGGCATGCTACGTACACGCCCATTTCTCAAATACACATCGAAATAGCGTTCAACGGAAACAAAACGAGTAATTCATAAGAACAGGTTTACCTGCGTGTGTGTGCTCTCTGTGACTCTCCCACTCCCACAAATGCATAAAGCCAAATATTCTTTTTTTTTTTTTTTTTTTTTTTTTTGCAAGAGCTGTTTGCAAATTGCTTTTGTATGATGTAGTGTCTATAATTAGATCAAATCAAACTGGTGTGTGTGAGCACTTCTTTTGTCTATGTTGGACCTCAGACTCTCATAAAATTTTATTACTGCTGTACACCAGAGCCAAATTAAGTTTTTTTTTTTTTTTTTTTTTTTTTTGGAGCTTCATCCTAAAACAAAAGGAAGTCTCAGTAGTGTTATACCTGATTAGAAAATAAATAAAGACAAAGAAACAAGGCATGTCGGTGATAGCACAGAGAATCACACTGCACACTGCACATTTAGTTAATTCCTTGATTAGGTTGTGGACTCTGGGGAATAACGCCCTGCAACAGACATTAAAATAAACACACACACACATACACACACACACACAAAAACAACAAACACACGGTATACAACACACACCGCGCAGGTTATAGTAATAATTACCCTAATGTGAATACTCAGTGTGTGGCCCACTTTTAATCATTAGGAAAACATTTAATTCAGTAACATGGGATTAAAAGAAAGCGCGCGCGCGCATACACACACACACACACACAACATGGCCCTACTGCCTTGTTATATCCTGCTCCAATTAAATTAAAATAAAATAAAAGGAGCTTGTTGGTCATCATGTATGAGGCTGTTAACTAAACCCATAAATAACAACAAACTCGAGCAGTTTTAAATAAAAGCTCAGAAGAGAAAATGCAAAAGGATGTGTAATAGCATAACCATGGCTATATTAATAAAATAAATTATAATAACGATAATAATAAGAGCGTTAAAATATAACTATTCTTAACGTTTAATTAAAAAACACTCGATTAAACTGTGAATTTCCTTATATATATATATATATATATATATATATATATATATATATATATATATATATATATATATACACACACACACACACACATATATACATACATGCATATATATACATATATATACTTATTGTATATATTGTATAATTGTGTGCTTTTGTCAAACGAAAAACCGTGAAATCCGGCTCCTGCTACTTAACCTAACACTTTTAGCACAGAGCAAAAAGTGCTCAAATGTGGACTCTTTCACTTTAAATAATACGAACAGTAAAAATTGGACTGGAATTATCCTGAATTACTGTTGCGTTGGCGCAGAAAAGTGGAAATGTATTTATGATAATGCTTTTTTCAAACGTAATACTGAGAAATGTTCCCTGAGGTTTTTAATATGCCAGGGGCAATGTGACAAAAAAAAGCTTTTCAACTGTGGAGTAAAAAAAAAACTACAATTTTCATATTGGTTCAGCACCAGAATTTTGAGGCATAAATGGTTACGTCTTATGATGTAAATGATCCGTGTAAGAGAGAGAGAGGGAGAGAGAGAGAGAAAGAGAAAGTGAGACTGTGTGTATGCATGTGTGTGTGTGTGTGTGTGTGTGTGTGTCAGCGTGTTTATTTCAATGATAACTGCCCATCTCACATTCTCACATTAATGGAAAGGTGTTAAATGCCACGGGCACCATAACCCCTGCTAGGCGAGGCTGTCAAATGCCCATACAGCCCATATGACTGCTATCAAACACGGGTCTGCGTTATTGGGCCATGACACAACACATTGTGCACACAGCGTTGAATTACACAGCTAGAATTAATGCACGTGTGTGTAACATTTCTGTGAATCTGTCCACAAATTGTACGGGAGTGTGTCTATGTTTGTGTGTATGAATGTGTACGTGTGCTTATCTGAATGTGTGTGTACATGTGTGCATAGGGAGGAGGGGTGGGGTGGGGGTGGGGGTGGGGGGGTTAATAATAGTCTACCTTTTAATTCCCCGTCCGAGTTATCTGAACAGCTGTCACTCTTGGCCTTCTCCTCCTTCCTGTTCTGACTCTGATCTGTCTTTGAAACCTCTCTCGCTGTCTCTTGCGTCGATTTGCTGCAACTTAATGTCGATTCTGCTGCTGATTCAACAGATGTCGCCAAGTGGGTCAGAGAAAAGCCGGAGGGGAACTGCTGGTCATCCTGCTGCGGCCTCTCTCCGTTGTACACCTGGAAACAGCCGCTGGACGAGGAGGCAGTTTGCTCAGCCCGGCAGCTATTGTCCCCAAGCCGGATGTAAGTGGCCGACTCTGTTGTCTGCTTCCCCTTATTGCTGTCATCCTGATAGAGGCAACAAAACGCCTCCTCTTTGACGTTGCCCGCTGGAAACGAGCAGGGTTGTAAACACTGGGCAACAGGTTGTTCGTCCCTACTGGTTTTGGAGCCTGGGGTCCATGTGGCCAGCTGTGCTGACATGTAGGGCGCATCCTGGAAGCCGCTGAGCGGCACACCGCCCGGAGGAATCTCGTCTCTTTTGGAGAGTGAAGATGGTCCAACCTTCCCAATGTTTCTCATCACTGAATATCCGTACTCTGCAGCTGTGTGGATGTACATTCCGGGGTTGCTGGAATAACCCTCACCCCTGAAGGAAGATGATCCTCCCATTAAGGAATCCATCAGGAAGTTACCGGGCGCTATGTTATTCGGACATGACATTTTTGCATTTGGTAACACAGTAATCGCTTGGTGTGTTCCACTAGTCTCAACTACGGGATTTCTCCGAGAGAATAAGGACAGTAGGATGCTGACATCTTTTGGAGGGGGGTGCAAAAAAATATCAGCAACATAATTATGGATGCTGGGAGACATGTCATGTGATTTTCAGACCAATAGCGGCGTGGAAGTGGCCTTGATGCTCCAGACTGACGTGACGTCAGCGCGGTCAAGTTGGAGAACCTGGAGAGGTTTTGATGGAGCAAGAGCGCCACCCAGCGACCGTCCGAGGGTTAGAACAGCAGGCCCACACCAGGAGGAACAAAGGACGTGCTCCCACACCAGGCATTTTAAGGCACTTTACTACGTGGCTTTGAGAATTTTAATTCTGATTAAGTTCAGAACTTCTGATATGAGAAGAAACCCGATCTATTCCAACGTTTGATTTCTTTTTGTCGACCTGACGCCAGTGACGTGGAAATGAAGCTTTGGAGGATTTGTCATAAGACAGAGTTCATTTTGAGTCAGTTTTTTTTTTTTCTGTTTGTTTTCACCGATTTGCTTTGTTGTTGCCACCGATTTAGCAAGGTAAGCTGTACGTAGGCGTGTCACCTAAAAGAAAATCCAAACAGACACGAGAACTTCTTTTATGATTCTTTAAAAAAAACTTTAATAATAAGTTAGTGTATACTAGCTTTAAATCACTGACGTTGTATATAATCATAGCCTTGAAATCAAATGATCGCTTTTGTATTTGACCTGCTCATTGATATTGTCTTACATCTTTCTAGCTAAATCCTCCTGACATCCTTTTCTACAATTAAAAAAACACTCTGCATGCACCAGTTAAAGACACCCTACACTGCGGCCTGCTCCTTTATTTCGACCGGCAGATTATTTAATTTAATTTCTCTCCTTGTTACTTTTATTATACACCGACAGAAAAGAAGGGATCAGGACTCATTAAAGAACAAATACACCGGACGTTATTAGTCTATTAATTACCTTTAACTAAATTGGATCACCTTGTGAAGCTGCACTTGGCTATTTAATTGGCTCTCTTCTTTTTTTTAAGTCTACAAAATGTTAACTAGAGGGTCGAATTTGTTCGCCAGTGCATAGTGGGCCTATAAGGATATTTATTATTGTGGTGTAAAAGGAAACTAAACCCATAGGAGCCCGCACAGGACTACGTTAAGATTAAGTGTTCTGTGACTCTCCCTCTCTCTCTCTGTTTGTGTGTGTTTTCTTTTTCTTTGTTTTGCTTTTATTTGAATTTTTTATTACTATAAACACACCTCACAGTCTAATGAATAATTCACGAGATACCTGAGCTACTGTTACACACTATATAGTATTATTTTCAGGGTGGTTCTTGTTTCACGTGTGATTTCAATATGTTATAGATGAATTAACATCCTTACTGGCATTTTTTTTGTCTTGATGCTACTAAGCTATGCTCCATCATGGAAATGAATGCGGGTTTTTCACGTGTATATATTTTTTTAATGTTCTTTAATGTTGTCTGATTTTTTTTTTCAGACTATTCACGTGTCAAAATTTGCGCAAATGTTTTAAATTACAATAACTCCAATTTAAACTACAGTAAAACGTATAATTCTTATAAATAGGTAAAAGTTATATATATATACATATTTCTTAGAAATAGAACACGTTGGGTGACAACAACACAAATAATAAATACTGCGCTGCGGCCGAAAACCAGACAATAATATTTGTACCATAGCGTATTATTGCAAAACGTAAATAGTCAATATGACACAACGTGTCGGCTACATTTGCTTAAGTTAATCAAACTGAAATGTAAAATGTAAGACAACCATCATTATTTTGGTGTCCATATATGATTATGTTGTTCGTTTGTTTTTGTCATCTGTGCGCATTAATACAATGAAGTTAGCTGCGTATACAAATAGTGCAATTACACTTAATTTCACATGTTGTGTTCATTATTATTATTATTATTCAGATAAGCCCAGTTGTCATTGTTTGGTGTGTTGTGGTATTTGTGTACGTGTGAAGTCAGCACGTTATTGACACCAAACAAAACAAAAAGCCGCAGTTACACGAAAGAATACAAACTGTCCTCTTAACACTGCACTACAGCTCAAACTTCATGAAAGCAATATTCTGGCTGGAGCTTTACTGTCTAAACAATTCAATGTCCAGAATCAACCGCAGAGGGGTTTGATGCTAAATAAAGCGCATTAAGCTGAACGCTAGTTTATTTTAACATTTATATGTTCAAAATATAGAGTTTACATAAGATATTTAATATATTTCAGATGCGTAATTTATGGAATTACGCAATAGCTTTAAAAATAGCTACATTGTTTTTTTGTTTTTTTTTTTTTTTCCTCATTGAAGATACACAAACGGAACATGCTGAAAAACGACGTAGGACTGACAAGACTCTGTCGCATCAGCATTTTTCTCTTTAAATAACTACAATATATCGCGTGACTGTATAAACTCAGCAACTTAACCATAAGATGTCTAGCAAACGTAAAACTACTGAGACTATGTTGGCGTGCGTTTAACTAGTTGAAATCTTTAACCACAGCAATGAGCACGCGGACTCGCGTCTCCTGCAGTTTTGGTTTGCTCGCGACGTGCACGCGCCGGTCTGTCTGTATGTTCGTCTGTCTCTGTGTGTGTTCAGTTCAGAATCATTTTCAAAGGCAAGGGCAACATGTTATATCATTGTGCGTACTTTTGAACGTTTGTCTGCGTTTACGCACGAACCATGGCGTATGTCGACAAAACCTAAATCTCTTGCTTGTATTTTCCATGTAAGTGCAATAAATATTCAAAAAATAATTAACAACCAGTGAGTGTCTTTGTGGTCGTTCCTTCATTCCCCAACATTATCCCACAGTTATGAGGAAAATGTGGCCTAACATAGCTGCACAGCACAGCATAGCCGCTGAGCGTTGATGTTGGACGAAAAACGTGCTTCTTCAGTGTTTTGGTGATTTTTTTCGCATTAATTGAAGACACACTGAAGAGAATCTTGGCTTCATGGAGCCTTTAGAAAACTCACAATATAAACTGACACTAACCAATGAGTTACAAGTTCTTTGCTGTTCCAAAAAAAAAAAAAAAAAAAAAAAGAGTTTAAAGAATTACTTTTTCATCCCAGAACAGGAAAATGCTGAAAAAAGAGGATTATTAATTTTCACAATCAATCTCTCTTTAACACACACACACACACACACAGTGTGCTCCCATATAAGGATATATTAATAACCACACCTAATGTATAGTCTAACTTACATCACTGACACACACGGAAAGAAAAATTGCTTTATAGCACAGTCAACCCTTGCCTGCAGGCTACCTTCAACTCAGCCCAGCACAAAAACTCATGCACATAAAAAAGAAATTATACATGTGCAACGTCACAAAGGGCACTGATCTCTAAATAATGCTTACATTTTACAAGAGATGCGGAGAACGCTGAGATGCCTCTAACCTGGTATATTACTTTCACATATTATAACCGGCAGTGCAGAATGATATGAACTATGATGCCATAGATGTGAAATTATGAGAGAATAACATGAAGTTGTGATGTCACAGTAGAATGAGGATTGGAGTGTTTGCAGGTGGGACCGTCAGTATCGTTACGTCACAGGCTGAACAATGTGATTTTTTTCTTTAATAACGTCTCACAGTAACAATAGAGGTTGTGTTTTGACAGTTTGATAAAGGTGCTGTTGTAATTTCACATAAGAGCTGGGCAGTGAAACTCGCAGTCACCAGAAATGATGTTGTACACACATTATTACGACACAACATAGAAAGAAGCAAAAACGAAAAAACAAAATACTTTATATCTTAAATATATAAAACAGTAGATTTTGCATAAATTATTATTAGCCATGCATTTGTTTATATTGAGTATTAAGAACTAAATATGGCTTTTTGAAAATGGAAACCTTTCTCTGAGCGTGTATATCCTTCTGCTTCTACAACAAATGCGCACACGGTGGCTGTTTGTTA